>VYZS01089233.1:38501-50701 GCA_013400695.1 Neodrepanis coruscans | reverse complement strand
AAAATTAAACAAAGAGAAAAAGGAAAAAATAATAAATCAAAGCCAAACAAACAAACAAAAAAAACCCCTCCAAAACCAAACAACACAAATGTTCCTTAAAAGCCAACAGCAACACATAACTACCAGCCAAGCAGATCTTCCACGAGATGGAGATTTAAGGCACATTACGCTTGCCCTGTCAAGGGAGACGATTTCAGAGACTTCTTAAAAAGACAGCAATTTGGGTTAAAAAAATTGAAATAAACCAAAACGTATCAGCGCTTTAAAGGTTAACAGCCTCTGCTGAACAACATGCGTTTATCCAACCACGTCCTAGTGTAGTTTTTTCAGCCCCGAGACCAATGAGCACAGCTAAGAGGAGGGCCTTGGGATGGTGGAGAGGCTGAGTTACCCCCTCCCCTCTGCCTTCCCTCTTCTCCACCTCCCCCTCCGGATTTTTCTTTTTTTTCCCTTTTTTTTTTTTAGTTTAGTAAATTAATGCAGCAAGAAACTCCCAAGATCTGGCGAGTCCTAGCAGGGGAGAGAGGGCAGAGGGGAAATGAGATGCGTTAGGAGGACACTAAGCTACTTTCTTTCCGAACACAATGGAAGTGCTTCCCAAGAAACTTCCCCTTCGCTCCCCTCCGCTCTAGCCCTGAGCAATGGGACACCTTCCCTACAGCAGCAATAACTTATTCGGGAGGAAAACAGCCCAGGAAACAGGAATCAACAGCAGCCAAACGGCGGGCAGGAAAGCGACACAACCGGGACTGCAGCACGGCTCCACACTGACAAATTCCTGTGGATGTAATTAGGAAGACACCCCGNAAAAAAAAAAAAGAAAGAAAACAAGACACCAAACAGCGAGAGCTGGAAAAATGTGCAACGTCAACGCGCTCGGAGTCTACGTGTGGGAGACGATCGTTTTCTTCAGGTAAGGCTCGGCTTTACGGGAGGAGTGTGTATGGGCTGGACCGCCGTGCCCATCCCAAGCCCGGGGCACAGCCCCGGCTCAGGACAGAGGTGTTCGGCTTTCGGCCTCCCCTCGGTTCCCCGAGCCCGGCTCTCGCAGAGCCCTGGGCTCGGGACTTTCCGCGGCTTTGGGAGTTACTCCGTTTAATTAGCACTGCAATCTTGCCAACCGCAGTGCTGAAAACACCGACCCCGGCTGCTTGCAAAGTGACAGCTAGTGGCGGCTGGCAATGCTGCACTTGAATTTACCCGGGTAAATATTCCCACCTCGCCCCCTCCCCATCCTCAGATTGCAGGCGAGTTCCGTGGGATGCTTTCACTGTTTATCTGTGAGGGGTCACCCTCTGTCCTCAGCTTGCTATGTCTAAAGTCAAGGAAAGCTAAGAAGTAATCTCCTTCCTTCCCAACTTTTTCTTCTTTCATGCTGTTTTGAATATTCTCTTCTTGCCGAATCTAAGTGAAAGCCAAAGGCAGTGTGGGGAGCTTTTTGCAATTTTATCCATTATCACTCAGCTGTATTTTGATTCAGGTTTTAGATGTGTTTAGTTTCCCTCTAAAGGCTAAGATAGAAGAACAGCTTTAGTCTTAAAGAATTGTTTCTTGTCAACCTATCCTTGCAGTGCTTCTATTAAATGGACAGAAAATAGAAGATAGAATCTCCTGTATTTGCATGAAAAATGCAGCCTGCTCTAGCAAGTGAGAGATGTCAGATACAGACAATTGGAGAAAAAATCTTTATCATGGTCTGAACTTGCTCATCAGTTTTAGACTTAATTTCATTTGTGTGGCTCTTACTTCTTCATTTTACCAAAGTCTCATCTTGTAGTTCAATGTGAAAACACAGACATTATTTGCATATATATCACTGGCATAATACTTCTATGAATCACAGTAGCAGACCTGCAGATACTGGCCAGTCTTTTCTAGCTACGATTCTCTTTCTTATTGAACATGAAAGTCTTTCCAGGCATAAAAAGTGGGATATCTCCTCTTTTTCTGTAATTTCACAGGAAATCAGAGGCAGCAAGACTGTAACATGAACCCAAAGCATCTAATGTGTATGTTAGGTAAACAAAAAAGCAAGTTCTAGAAACAACTAAAATCTCCAATCTCTGAAAAGCAATGCCAAACAACTGATACTTCAGAGTCATCCTTTCTCATCCCAGTCAGTCACAAGTGTGACTGACCTGCATAATACAGTGGGTTGGACCAAAAGGGAGAATATGTAGGTGCAATAAACTCTTAGTTAAACAATGTTGAAGCATTGGGGTTAAATAAATAAATAAATAAATAAATAAACAAGATTAAACAACAGAAATACTAGAAAGCAAAAGGAAAATAATATTTTTTTAAAAAAAGTATTTCCAGACTTGCAATTCCCATTGCCCTGGTATTCAAGCATCGGTCAAAGTCTCTTTTGAAGTGCCTGAACAAGTGAAATTGATACACACTTGTCCTGCAAATCCTGTTCTGAGGAACGGTTGTGCATCACACAGCACATGTGAGCACTTACAGGCTCTCAGCAGATCAGTTACAGTCCTGGGCATTCAAAACCTTGGTAAATGAGTCACTTCACATTTTAATGCAAAGGTTCATAATATTATAAATTATATACATAGATATGGGGTATTACATCATGTTGCATACAAAAGGTATTTCTGGAACTTCAGTTTTACCAAAATTAACATTTAAGAACATTTGAAAATGCTTTGACTGAATTGCAGGGAGAGGATGAAATCAAGTTGCTTTATATACTGCAATAATTTTCCATGGGAGGGAAAAGAGGAGAAATTTAAAAAAAAAAAAAAAATAACAATTCCTGCTCAGAACTGACTCTGTACAATGTTTTTCCCTTTCTTTTTTTTTCCCCCTCTCCCGCTTTGTGTTACATTTCCAATTTATTACAGGCCAAAAATCTATCAGCCTTCCTGGTCCAGGAACAGCTTTGCTATTTCAGTATCAGTAAAAGAAGTTTATTCATTAACATTCATTCATAAAATTAGTGTGCCAATTATTCCTGCACTCAGTCATACACAATGTTTAACAAACCCAAAGCTGATAATCCAATAATGCATAAGAAAACTATGCATTGCTTTAAATTACAGAGTGCACCATGCTTAATTTTCAGCCTGTCAAAAATATTCTGGAAAGAGAACCACACAAAAAAAAATGGAAATCTAATGTTCCAAGGAAAATTATATAGAGCCAATATAGGAAGTAAGACTATATTTGTTGCTTAACAAAAACTTCCTCCACCAGCCTTCTAAAAAACAAGACCCTGTGAGAAAGAGTAACAGCTGGTGTGTGAATGCAAGCACTATGGTATTGCCAATATAATATTTGTTTCTGTTATAGTTGGGGGGTTTTGGAATTTGTGATACGTGGCTTATTCTGACATGCCTTTCTTTATGGAAGAGCACTTCCCATTCTGCTACCTGCCTTCCCAGACTGCAGTCACTTAGCTGTGACTAAGGCATTTACTGAGAACCTGGACTGAGGCAGGGATGGAAACTGGTTTGGGGTGGGAGATGAAGATAGAGAGGCTGCTTGACCAAGCTTTCCTTACAGATATCTCTTCAAGGCAAAACGCTGTTTCTTTAGAACAGATTGGACAATATTCACAGAAGGATTCCCAGATGTCCTGCTTGTAACTGAGGAGACATATACAATGGTCCTCCCCAAGTCTAACTATGAACACTGCATGTTCAGTTGTGAATTCCTTCATGCAGAACAAAATATTTCCCTATTCCATGATGATCTTGCCTAGAATTTCTGTTGTGCCATCACATTTCAATAGCTGTAGTGGTCCTGAAAACCACTGCGTAAGCCAGAGGTAGGAATGCACCTTGCAAAACTTAGGATATAAAGGATATCCTGACACCTTGCCCTACTGTCCTGTGAGGCTTTCAAATGCTTTAGGCCTTATTTTTGTGCTAATTGCATTCTGTGTATCAGGAATTAGCAGCATGACCTTCACTGAATCAAGATCAGAGTTGGCCTCTTCTGAACAGCAATCTCTCAGAGAACAACAGTGATTCAAGGCTACTGCTCCAAGTGAGTCATAGGCTAAAAGTTGCTGCCAGCCTCAGTCCTATTGGATTGCTCCAAGTGGCATGGTTATATTCCCTCCTGTCAGCAACAGAGCTCTTAATTTCCAGTTTTCAAAACAATAAGAAGGTGCCAATGTAAATATGATACCTCTTAACTTTAGGGTGGGGAGGAAAAAGAAATTTTTTCCTAAAATAATCTTGACAAGTAAAGGAGGTGATTGGAGAGGTGCTGGTTTCAGTCCCTTGAAAATACAGAGAAGAAAAAGCAGGAGAAGAAAGAGGAGAGTAATGTGCACCATATCTCTAAGCCTCCTGCTACAGCTCTGCAGTGCTAGATAACATTACAGAGCTGCCTGAGTGAAGCACTAACCAGAAACTTCCAAAGCCACAAGTTAAAAATGTAGCAGATACTCTCAATAGTTAAAGAATATTTTCCTCATGCTAAGTAAAATCTATTAAAAGTTGTGCCTTGTGACCTGTTGTGCTTCTGCCGAGTCTGTCATCTCCTCCATGAAATAAAAATGATTTAGCAAAATCTTGGACCAGATGGCTCTAAGGATCCTCTTTAGTTGCTTTGGTCTGCAACCTTTAATAGCCCCATTAGAGACCCTGCTAAAAGGGTTACATATCCAAGGTTTAAAAATATGACGATGTAGACAATTCTAGAAACCTTTATAAATCACTCTGTAAAGAAAGATTAATTTGGTGTCATCACAGTAAAAGTACAAAATGTCTGAGACCCTGCCTTCTGCAGGGCTTTGGTACATCCAGTCAGCCATCCTGATTCTCTTGCATTTTAAGCAATTAAGAAACAACATAAAGTAGGCAAAACATTATCTAACCTTAACCTTCCTTTCCAAACAGTTGTTTTAAACAACTCCAGACTGGCTCTTTGGATGGTTCAGAACAAAAGAAAGGCTTCAGAAATATCTGGGTAAAACACAGCTCCCCTTTCCTTATGTTGGGCAGGAAAACCCTAAATCATCACCTTGCTTTAAAAAAAGGTTACAAAACAATATTGTAGTTTCTCACATGGACTAACAAAATACCTTTGTCTCTGAGGCATGGGTGCTATGCAGATTTTAGGTAATCTGGACTGGCTACCCACCTTGGCTCACTCTGAACATTAGCCTACACTGCAGCAAGTCCCACTGGCAGAACACAAATTTACTCTTCAAATACCTGAGGAGGATGCTTCTGGAAAGAGATCAATATGTGGATGCAGTGGCAGCATCCTGCCCTTACACATAAGGGCACTACAGGGCCTTCCTTCAAGAACAAGGATTTAGGCATGGGAATTTGATCCCCCCCTTATTCCTCTGCAAGTCAGCAGCAAAGGGCCCTCCCCAAGTGTCCCAGATTTAACAGCACAGCCTAAAGGCTACAGAGTTCACTCTGCTACTGATCAAATGATTCCAGGCAATAGGCAAGCATTTGTAAGCAACAGCACAGGGCAGTTACCCCAGTCTTAAGCAAGCATGTTTCTTGCTTATGAAATTCATCTCACTAAATCCTTATGAGCTGACCTGGACAGAAAATGATCCAAACATCTGAATTAAGAAGTTAATCAATGTTCAAAATTAAATTACTTTATTATCCCAGCACCAACCAGCAATCATTCATCTGTAATAGAAAACCAGCAGACAGGTCTGTTCTCATTTCCTCCCAGCACACAGGTTAAAAGGACTCCCTAAATTTCAGTGTCAAGAACAAGATGTCAAACCACCTAATGAATATAATTGCTATTTAGGTACTAATGAAAGACAAAGGTCTTGAAAAATAAACCGTGCTTTAAAAATCATAGCATCCAAATCAAACCCACAACATTTAATTATGCTAAATCACATCACCTATTTTCACTAGTTTATTTTCTGTAACCTGGAGCTTTTCTGAGAATCCCAAAATGACTGGTATTAAGATAGACTGCTAACAAATTTTTATTTCCATCTGGTTTTTCTACCTATATCAGCTCTCACTGTTGGGCACATTAAATCAGTGTAAGCCTCACAGTTTCCAGTAGATTGCCCCTTTGCTCTTATTACCTGGCATACTTTCTACTGACCTTTATCTATCAGCAAGAGCACAAATTATTTCTGTTCTTATGAATTATGGTTATACTTGTACACCTCACACCTTTCACGAGAAAGGGCTCATCATACACTTCCACTTGCTAAAAAGGCCATTCCAGCACACCTTCCCCAATGTGGTTTGATTAAATGTTTTGATTGACAAAAAAAGTCATTCCAAAAACTTCTGATAATTTTTGTTTGAAACAAAGGAAATAAAAGCAAAACAAAAAAGGCCCACAACACAAAACCGAAAAAAAAACAACCAGACAAAAACCAACAAAACCCCAAATGAACACCACAATAAAACCCAACATGGGATAAATGAAGCAAAACAGGAGGGAGAGAAGTAGGAGGTTTTCCTGCTGATCCAGTACAAGGCACTGGAAGGATGGTTAGCAGCCATGACCAGACAGCTCAATAAACTGGCTGTTGACTCCTAGACCTACTTGCACAGCCCAGAGAAGAGTAACTTTTGTACTGAACTCAGTATAATAAAGTAGTTCTAATTAGGCAGGTCAGTTGCCCTTAAAGTGACAAAAAATTAATTTTTTTGTTTTTCTCACCTTCCCCCCAAAGTATCCAAACAATTTGCATTTGTGTTTACAAAGTCAGACAACAGAAACCATTCCCCTCCTGTGGAGGTGGTTTCCATTGGTATTTCTTAGCCAAGATGATTGGTTGGTGCAAAATGTTGTTGTTCCCTTTCATTTTATGGGAAACTGCTGATACGCTCTAGGTGATCTGATCCTGGAATTCTGCATGGTTTGATCCCACTGGTGCTATAGATCACATACATACCTGCAAGCTGCTCTTAAATCTCTCCAATACTTCAAAATACTTATGCATAGAAACTGAAAAAAAAACAGAAATACAGCCTTTGTCCCCCCAGTAAGGCCAAAGCCCACAGAGGGCCTGCAGAGAACAGAAATAGATAGAGACAGATGCACCCACTGTTTACACACACTGAGCACTCCCCATGCTGCAGACAATTATTCCATCCATATAATATGCCATGGTAAGCTGCTGACTTGGGGACTGCACTACATCTGGCTGGTACATAGACACAGTTGGCATCTTGTAAATACATCTCTGCTGGATCTAAGTGAGAAAAGCAGGAGAACTCTTAATTTACCAAACACCATGAAATCTGGATTTTGAAAAATAGGGGAAAACATAAGAACATGTTTTTGCACCCCTTCTTTCCTTTTGATTTGTCCCTCTTCATCCTTTCACTTACTCTCACAGGCTGCTAAGAAGTAAAAGGAAAAAAAAAAAAAAAGAAAGAAAAAATCCAGAAGCCTTAACAAACAGCCAGGGAACTCTCTTGTTTTTATCAGTGCCTCAGTGTGGGGTGGGTGAAGAGGGAACGCTCTACCAAGAGGGTGCCAAGACAAGGAATGTCGCATGCCTGGAACAGCAGGGCTTGCAGTGCAATCAATCATCACCGGCTGCCTTCAGAGCAGAGATGCCGACAGCAGCTCCCCCCGGTGCCTGCCCTGCCAGCCATGCCTGTGACCACTTGCCTGGAATGCAAATCCTGTCCCCCAGCCCCAGCAGGGCTGGAGCAAACACACAAATCAATTAAACAGCAACAGAAGTGGGATCGGTGGTGGATCAGACCACTATCGGGCGAGTCTGGTTCTGCAGCACAATGCAGCTGAGCCAGGAATCGTACAGAAAATCTAGCTGAAATCGTGTTTCTCATCTTTATATGATTTCCCTTGATTTTTTTTTTATTCTTTTATTTCAGCTGATGCCAGTAAAAAGGATACTTTGCTCAAAGCTCCAAGCACAGACCCTGTCCTCCCCTCTTTCATGAGGGATTTATAAAACCTGAAAGCATACAAGGGTCAGCTGTTATCAGAACCCTTTAAAAAATCCTTAGCTCCAAATGTCCTTGTTGGTGCCAAGAGTCCCTGTGCAAGGTGGGTTCAGTCTCCCATTACAGCAGGATGTGTTCACTACAGGTACTACCCCAATGGGGAGCAGAGAGGCTCTGGCTTCCTGAGTGAATGATCCTTTTCTTATCTTACAAGAAATGTGGACCAAAAAGTGACTTTCCACAGGATATACCACAGTCCTGTCTATTTGCTCTTTCACCTTCTGGAAGCGCTGCTAAGCAGGGCAACAGCTTCTGGCATATTCACATACAACACAGACTTTTTTGCTGCACCAAGTCTCCCAAGATCTCAATTACAAACCAAAATGTGTGTATCCCACCTCTCTTGCCACTTCATGTGCCTGAGAATTGCAAGCATCACCCAGCTTCCAGCCTCATCCATCACACCCTGACACAGAGCTCTGGGTTTAGAAATCATTTCCCAGCAGTGTGGCTGACAAGATACCAGCCTCAATCACAACTTTCTCTCCTGGACCAGGGTTGAAAAGATGGAGTTTATTTTTTCAGGGATCTGAAGAAACTGAAGTCAGAGGGCAGCTGAAGGTGGGGAAGAGAAGACCCCACATGGGCAGGGGATCCAGGGCTGAGTCATTCATTCCAGAAGTTACATTTCATTGCAGTTTGTGAATAAACTGATAAATTACACCAGGACTCACAGAAAGCACAGAGGGAACATTTAACACTAGCAGGGTATTTGTGTTGCAATGACAACAACTAATTTAATCCAAAAATATCAAAATGAGCTCTCTTGTCACACAACTCATTTTACACAGCACAAAATACACACATCTGAGAGCCTTGGTTCTACTGTGGGATCCATGGTTTTGTAGGTAGGCTACACAGATTAGCTCAGAAGGCGTTTTCAAAGGATCTGCAGAAAAGTTTCATTTCAGAAGATAAAACCCACCATCACCCCGCACTGCATGTCATCTCTCTTAAAAGAATTCTATTCATACCACTTCTGATTTAGCAAAAAAAAGCTACAGTATCCTTACCCAAACTTAACGAGCAGCATAGATCCTTAAACTAAAACTAATTTTTAAAAAGCTGCCGTGGAGAGTTATTTGAACTGATGGAAACACGACTGATAGTGCGACTGCAGAGCTATAGATAGAAGAGCATCCACAATCTCCCGTAATTCTCTGACACTTGTCTGGTCTGTGATCTAAAACCTTCTGACGTCAATTGAGGTTCCCACCGCAGCTCTGTCCAAACGTTAAATTAAGAGCACATCAGTAAAGGGAATATTGTTGCCTAGATTATGAAGACTCATCCTGTAAAGACATTTTTTCCCCTTTATTTACCATGTTCAGGAGGGCTGCTTACGCAGAACTTTAAATACCTGTCTAGCCCTCTGACTTTAAAAGGCATATTCAGTGCGTGTGAAGCTAGACACATGCTTTTGTCTTTGCACAGATGTTTTTTCCCTTTGTTTTTCAATAAAAAAAATGCAATTATAACTTTCTTTTTTTTTTTTATGTAAACCCCTCCGTATATGCACAGGTAAGAGTCAATACTGCTGTTTGTTGGATTTCTCAAGTGTATACAACCTAAGCTTTGACTTTTGTTTCTCTGTTGTTTGAATTATATTTTCAAACTTCTCTCAGTGTCTTAGGATCATACATATCCAGAAAGTCATGACTTCTGCTCCAAGAGCTATAGATGCTTCTGGGAGAGGGAATAGTTGAAAACATCACTTATAAAGAAGACTTTTTTACTTTCATATGCAATAAGCAAGCATGATCATCCAACAACAATCCTTGTAAGGCCCAAGATCTGGCACACAACTGAGCACTATTCCTATACAGTTTTTTGGTCTCCCTGTGCTCTTCCCACCTCAACTATACACAATGGGCAGATTTCTCCCCCCTCAACCAGCTGTCAAGTCATTTATTATTTTCTTGTTGCTCTGTCCAGGCAGCGTCAGCAAATGTTCCAAGTGCTGGTGTCTTTCCATAGAGTTAATCAGTGTAATTGGGATAGTTTATAGTTCTGGACAGGGTGTTTTGCCATATGGCATAGGCATCATGGGCTGCAGGAATGTGGCAGTGGAACACAGAGAATGCTGCAGTCTGAAGAGATTTTTCTCACTTCAGTAAAGTTGTTGCAGTTTTCCCTGGATAGGTTAATTCCCCGAGTTCCGTGGAAAAGTGCCTCCCAGCTTCTCTCCTTCTGTGCAGCTACAGGGATCAGTGGTAACATGGGTTGTGTAGAACCTTAGAATGTTCTGGGATCCTTTGTATTAAAACTTTAGCTGATTACAACCTGTGACTACTGCAATGCAGTTACTTCTGGTGCAAGAGCTAGAATTGGTTTACGGAGCTCACAGCAAGAGCACAACCATCCAGGGAAGAGTTGGTAACATCTAACAAGCCTGCTCTTTCTATTCTGTCCCACTCTCCCACCATGAATAGGGACAAATAACAGCTCATGGCCCATTTCCTTCCCATAGCGAAATCTCACAGGTTCTCAAATGTCAATACAGACTCTCCAGTCTCACTTCACAGAACTGTTTTCCTCTCCTGTCTCAACATCCAGGCCTCCTCTGTGCCTGTTGCATAAACATTCAGTTGAATTAAGAAAACAACCAAGCCAAATTCCCTCCCCACCTCTGAAAATTAACTTTATAAATTCACCCCCATAGCACACCCCACATCCACAGGGCAGAGGCTGCAACTACCAGCAGCTGAGCATGACCACATGGTTTGGGATCACTATTGTGCAACCAGCACATCTGTAACACTCACGGCTCCTTCTACTCAGCACTTTAATGGGCCAAAAATATAGTATTGGGGTTCTCTTCTCCATCCTGTCCACCTCTAGTGCTGTAGGCCAGGAATTCAAACAAGGTGATGGAGAAAAATACTCAGGCAACGAGTACCATCCTTTTTAATTGAATTGCATATCAATATTGATTGTGCTATTAATTTTGATAGCAAATCTAATCATTAAAATAGAAAGTCTGCTTGCAGTCTCTGCCAAGCCTTCCCAGCCAGAGTCTGGCAACATTTCCCTCCAGATAACATGTTGGTGTACAGTCATAAATAACAGTCTGGGTGTAGAGTTTAGGCCTGCCCCTTTTCTTTTTGCCAGGATAATCTTCTGTCTGTCCTTCCTGCCTCTCCCCAGCTGCTGAGGATAAGATGGAGACAGGCAGCCCCCGCATCAGCAGAAGCTGAACTCTTCTTTTTGCAACTGCACCTCTCAGAGACTACTGGAGTTACTAAAACCTGGAGTTACTAAAACTAAGCTGATGAATTCTCCTGTGTCCCTGAGCCCCCACACTGCTCTAGCTTAACTTCAAAGGTAACAGGGGAAAGAGTTATTCCGGTCAGCCTCAGAGTTGATGGATATTTCTCTCCACTGACATATCTCCTCACAGAATACATTGCATTTGGAGGATAAATATGTGAAGCAGCTCACCTGAACACTGTTCTCAACACATCCCTGCCAAGATTTCTGGCTTGCTGCGTTTCAAAAATAAAATTAAAAAACCCAACAAATAGCTTAAAAAAAAACCTTTTCTGAGCAGCACTGAACCAGAGTAAGGGGATCAGGTATCTCTATTTCCTTGGGTTGCTGAGAGCCCAACCAGAGGAATAAATCCAGTGTTATTCTCTCAAGTCACTGATGTGGTACCACTTTACATTCACAGGGAACTGAGCCCTTCACACTCTGCAGAAATATATTTTCTCTGCAAATACTTGCTTTGCAACAGTTTGTCTCTGCTTACAGACATAATTCTTTTTACACCTAGAATTAATGATTAACAGTTAAATTATTTGACAAAGGAATGCTAGTTAATTCCTTCATTTTCTGCAAAGAAAAAAATATATGTTTCTTTGTATCAGCATTCAACCAGAATAGGGTAGTTTGTGATGTTGGACTTAATTAGATGGATAACCACGGGAACAGCCAGTAAAAAAAAAAGGCATGAAAATAATGCACAAGGACCATGCAAATGGGAGTAGAAGGAAGAAACAACCAACTGGGGAGCCAGAAACCAAGCTAAACAGACATATCCAGACTGCACAAGAGCAACCTTCTAAACCAAATATTTATAAGAATCTATCATCTGTTTAGATGAAACAAAATAATGCAGACAGAGTAAACAGTGCCTGTACTGGCTGGAAGAAACCACTAATAGGTGTCCGGCAAAGCCTGACTGCTCTGTTTCAAGGAATGCAATCCCGAGCAGTTGGGCTACTCATTTCCATCAGCTTTCACCTT
>VYZS01089233.1:0-19486 GCA_013400695.1 Neodrepanis coruscans | reverse complement strand
TTTCTTGGGTTTTTTTTATGGCACAAATGTTCCGTTCAGAGATTTGCAAACAGTCTCAGTCTCTAGAAATGCATCTGGCGGGTCATAAAATGGGCTTGGGCTTGCTGCTAACCCAGACTGTTGTGAACCTGAGGCAAGAAAGAAAAACTGAAGCAGCAGAACTCTTTGGTGTGGGAACTCTTCGTTCCGCACAGTCTAAAACAACACTGCAATGAAATGCCATCTGCAGCAGGCGGCTCTGCTGGGAATCATATCACAAACCCAAATGTTCAGCATTTCTGATGCTTTCCAACACCACATGTGAGAACACAGGCAGGGAAGCAGTGAATGATCAGCCATTCCCCCAGCACACCACTGTGTCTTGGGCAAGGTACAAACCTATTTGCAGCACTGGAGGTCTGAGGGGGTCCACCCCTCAGCAATACCACAAACTGTTTGGCATTCCCCTGTGCTCTCTTCTCTCCTCAGGATCACCCTGACTCTGGCCTGCCCCATGGACCTGAAGAACTTCCCCATGGATGTACAGACGTGTATCATGCAATTAGAAAGCTGTGAGTCCTGTGCACATCCCCATTCAGAGAGGAGACAATTTGTTTTCCCTCTCCACTGCTATCTCTTTTCCCACATGCAACCATTCCCACCCCAGCCTTCACAGGAGGCTTGTTCAAGAACCTCTTGCTCAGGATTTTCCACCCATTCAGCAACATTTTTTAGAGAAGCCAAACCTTAGAAGACCCATGCAAGGAGCCCTACATTGGCCTTTCACTTTGGAGGAGAGGCAAAAATGCTTTCAGATGCAAGCGGGATTTTTTCTCTCTGGATGAACACCTGCCCCTTATACATGTTGCTTATCCCAAAAGAGGGAAAGATTATGAGTTTCTTCCAGAGAAGGAGGTCTTGGAAAAATTAGAAAAAAGCTCAACAAGCCAAATTCAAGGAAAAATGTTATTTATCACAGATAATCCATTGCATACCATTGCAGTTCCAGTGCAGATCATTGCCCTGGCTCTTATGACATGCACAAGCAGTTTTTCCTCAACCCAAATCCTACTCATAACATTGCCAAGAAAAGCCAGGATGTGCCCCTGCCTCCAAGCAAAGCTCTCTTCTGCAACTCTATCCCTTTCCAGATCAGTATTTAATGTGTTTCACATGGTATTTGTCTCCTCTCAACAGTTGGCTACACGATGAATGACCTCATATTTGAGTGGCAAGAAAAAGGAGCTGTGCAAGTTGCTGATGGGCTGACACTGCCTCAGTTTATCCTCAAAGAAGAAAAAGACTTGAGATACTGCACAAAGCACTACAACACAGGTGAGTGCTGTTTACCCTTAAATGTTGGGTTCAGTAGAGAATTCAGGATTATGTATCTGCCAGTGTCTCTTGCTATGTCTGATGGCACTCTGGTGATAGAAGCCTTGTCCTACATATCTAGGGACAACAGACATGCAAATACACATGTTACTANTTGTCACTACATGCCCTTGCAAAATTGGGCAAGGGCTGTTTATTTCCTCCTCTAACAAGACTCTGGTTCTAGGCAATGCAAGGAAATGCTCACTGTGCCTTACCAGTAACTTCCATGTATCTCCCATCCTCCTCAGGCAAGTTCACCTGTATAGAAGCTCGTTTCCACCTGGAGAGGCAGATGGGCTATTACTTGATCCAAATGTACATCCCCAGCCTCCTTATTGTCNTAGACACTGCTCAGTGTAGGCCAGCTCAGCTGCCTGCTAGCTAAGGAGGATGAAATGAGGTGACAGGAGGTGAGGTGAGCTGTCTTTCTGGAAAAGGACCTTTCTGGCTTTCCTGCCATCCTGCAGTGCAGTTACAGCTTCTACCTGCTGCTGCAGTGGGAGCTAAAACTGGTGACTCATGACTTTGTGGGAGTCTTTCTTAAAGAGGGCAGTTGCTCCTGCCTCGGTAAAAGTCATCCTACTGTTCCCACTGGTCTTTCCAAAACTATCTGATAATTTAGATCTGCACAAAGCACTACAACACAGGTGAGTGCTGTTTACCCTTAAATGTTGGGTTCAGTAGAGAATTCAGGATTATGTATCTGCCAGTGTCTCTTGCTATGTCTGATGGCACTCTGGTGATAGAAGCCTTGTCCTACATATCTAGGGACAACAGACATGCAAATACACATGTTACTAGCAAATACACAGATATATAGCCAATGAAAAGCAAATAGAGACAAACGTATGACACCCTCTGGTCCCCAGTAACATCTGTATCAATTCAAGGGGTTTATTCTGGAACTTCTCACCCAGAATCTTCTTTTGTCTCTGAAATTTAAGTGACAAAGGACATACTGCCGAGAGCTTTCTTTGCTATGTTGAAGTTCATAGAAANTGTTTATTTCCTCCTCTAACAAGACTCTGGTTCTAGGCAATGCAAGGAAATGCTCACTGTGCCTTACCAGTAACTTCCATGTATCTCCCATCCTCCTCAGGCAAGTTTACCTGTATAGAAGCTCGTTTCCACCTGGAGAGGCAGATGGGCTATTACTTGATCCAGATGTACATCCCCAGCCTCCTTATTGTCATTCTGTCCTGGATCTCTTTCTGGATCAATATGGATGCTGCACCTGCTCGTGTTGGCCTGGGCATCACCACAGTGCTCACCATGACCACGCAGAGCTCTGGTTCTCGAGCATCACTGCCCAAGGTAGGGAACACACTTGTCTTCAACAGGGGCAAAACATGCACCTTCTGGGCACAGCATAAAGTAAATCACCACACAGATCCTCCTGCTCAACACAAGAGGCATTCTGCTGCCACTGCACTATTACAGTTTAAGGGCAAATAGAAAAAAATCCAGTCCTATCCTGAAAAAAATCTAGATTCTCTATGACTAGCAGAAAAGCTGAGATACAGCACTCAACACAGCTCTCAGTAGCCAGGAGCTCTGTACCTTACAAACCTCTGCAACAACCACATAAGGATAAGCACTCTACATTACAGTTTTTTGATCACTTGATTGTCATACTTTTATAATAGTACTGAATTTCCATTTATGAAGGGCTTCTGGTACGCTCAGATTGGATTACTATTTTCCTTGCATATAAGCATTCACAATCAAGACCTGGATAAATTAAAAACTGTACGATTATTGTTACTTAAGATCCCAGGAGAAGTTTCAGTGTCCTGATAATATGTTCATGCTAAATGAACTAGATTCTGATAACCAAGAGCAGCTGTCAGCTTTATCATGGCTTGGTCAACTCCTTCCAAAGACCTTGGGAGTAGCATGTAAAATGGCAAGCAAAAAGGCATTTGGGTGAAGAAGCCACCCCATTTCAGTATCTTTCTTTGACTCCTAGGTCTCCTATGTGAAGGCCATAGACATCTGGATGGCTGTGTGCTTGCTGTTTGTGTTCTCTGCACTTCTAGAATATGCTGCTGTCAACTTCGTGTCTCGGCAGCACAAAGAGCTGCTCAGGTTCAGAAGGAAGAGGAGGCATCATAAGGTAATACATAAAGCATGAAGGACACAGCTGAAATTTGTCCCAGCAGAACTGAACCAAGCCACAAGCTTCCAGGAAAGTCCTCAGTATATGATCAGATGTTAGGGAGGCTCGTACATCAAAAAACAGGGTTACCTCAGTGCATTGTGTCTCTTCTAACAGTCTGCTGACCCCAGGGGTCTAGCAGGCTGGTTTTTCTTAGCCAGCCAAGTGGTCTAAGCCAAAAGAATTGTTCACAACAGAACAATTCACATAGCAAAGTTCTGGTCTGAGTTCTCCTCTTCAGCAGCTGCAGCCAGGCCTTGGGGGGAGGCAGGCAGGGAGGTGTGAGGGATGTCTGTCAGAGAACAGCATCCCCCAACAAGACAGCCTGCATTAGCCCGGAGGTAAGTGGCACCTCTTTTGTCTCTGTCATCTCCGTGTTCAAAAGCATCTGCTTCTCAGACTGACTGCAAATTCCTCTTGGAAGGAAAGAGCTTTATTCCCAGCCTTAGCCTGGCTCCATGCTTACCTGCCATGACCGATGCTAATCCAAGTGTGCACGTGTTGCATTGACATGCATCTCCTGCAGCCTGGGGCTCTACTTGCTTTTAGACTGAGGTGCCACAGCAAAGATTACACCTCACAGAATACACTAGAAAGAAACACAAAGGTGGCTGTGATCACAAGGCCAATGGCACTTAAAACTTATCCTTAATTAACTGGTAGAATCAGGAAGGCATTAGCAAATTTTCAGCTCCAGGCCTGAAAAGCTGCCTTCAAGATAGCATTAAAAAATAGTCTATTTCCTAGAAAAGAGAAAGAAAATTAAAAAAATGAAAATCTTAAGCAAAAAATCTTAAGCTCCTAGGTGACCACCAAGGTCTGCCTTAAAGATTCCTCATACGTATTTTTCTATCTTCTATTTTAAAGAGCCCTCCATGATCCATCCCATCCAGAGACCTCCCCCTGCTCCATTGCTTTACTGTCCCAGCCTTCAAAAGCCTTTCCCAAAGTCTAACCTGTCCTACAGCAGTTCACAGTGTATTCTCAGAGAACTGCCACCATTCCAGGAGGAAGTGGGGGTTGAGGAGCAGGAATCCTTGTACTTTTCTAGGTTTGTCTCTCTCTGTTTCAGTCATCCTATCTGCAAAACAGGAGATAACTACTCACATGTGCCCATGTCAGTCAGGACCAGGGATGAAAAGGGTTGGTCAAATTCTAGGGAAAAGAAGTAACAGATGAGACCATCAGCAATCATTGATTTCATCTGACCAGAGCAAGGCTCTGCCATCCCAAAATCCATAGAGGTAGTTTTCATTCAGAAGATGCAGGCTGTTGAATAGAGCCAAAACTAAATCCACCTACATGGGTGCCTCATAGCGCATTTACCTCTTCACCTGGATTTAGGAATCCTGTCTCTGAGCTGTTGTATGCAGATCAGGCTGTTGATAAAGCAGTAAGGAGAAAAAACCCACTAATACACAGATGAGTTTAAGAGATACTTTCCAGAGCTGTTCCACTGAACACAAGGCTGCTAGTACAGTCCCTGCCCAGTCTCACAGCAGTTTAATTGGAACAAAGCATAAACAAAAACACTTGCAAAAGCAAAATGAACAAGGTTTTCGGGCGCATCAGAAAACTAAGAGCTGGCTGCTACTATGCAAATGGGTTACTGCAGCTGCCAAAGAGCCTAATTGTTCTGTCCTGATGTCCTGACTTGTCTGGGTAGCTGAGGCTGGTTTAGGCATGACATGCCAGGCTAAAAACAAGTGAGATGTTGCAGGGATCCATACTGGTGGAGGCAGCTGGGGAGAGGACCAGCCCATGCCCATAATTATTATGTCTGTCCAAATCAAAACCTGCTGGCCATTCTTCACAGCTCAGTGTGCCAGACACGATGCCATGGTCTGGCATTAATACTAGTGAATCCAGAAAAATCTGTTTCTGATTTTTGTCAGTTAGATGCAAGGTGCTAGCTTATTCTCATCATTAGAACTCTTTCTTCCTCTCTAAAAAAAAAAAGTAAAAATCAAATCACCTGCTGACAAGTTTCACATGTCCTTTTCCATCTTTGAGCCACCTCTTGTCTTCTTCCCTCTGGAAGGAGGGAGAGGATTAGACTAGAGAGATCAGCTAGGCAGCTCTCTCCAAATCCATTATGTTGTCTGTGTTTACTGGGGCAGACAGGTTTTGTCATGGGGAGATGTAAGAACTGTGATGGTTACTTCTCTGTGTTCAATAAAATAGGGCTAAATTTTCTGAGACAGCAGCAAGGTTTTCACTAAAAATAAACCCCTGCAATGCCATTTGCCTTTAGATAGGAAAATAAATTCTTCTTTTTCTCAATTATTTGTATTACCAATAATTACCAAGCAGCCAAGTCTTACCTGCAGAAGGGCACTTCTATTCCTCACCTAAAAGTTTTCTTCTGGGGAGAGCTGTGAGGCTGGGGGGTCCCATGCACAGGCGAGCAAAGGGCTTGGTGCACGCTGCCTGCAGAGCTCTTTTCCTGGACAGATCTTGGCTCCTGCACATCCATGTAACTCTGTAGGAAGTCTCACACTGCAGCTTTGACTACGTGAGTTACATGGAGCCCACTCCTTCTGGGCAAGCTGAAACTGCACAGCCTAAGCAAAGAAGGTGCTGATAGGAGGGGGGAGGGAGAGGCAGAAGCAAAACAGGGGATGCAATTGGAAAAATGAAAGCAGTACCATTAATCCTTTAGTATGCTGAAGACCTCAATGGAGTGGAAGTCAGTCCTATTTTCCACAGGGTGCCTGGATCCCCTGATTTGCATCTGTGCATCACACAGATGGCACCCCTCTATAAGGCTGATCTCCCAAGAGCAGGGGGTTTGTCCAAGGGTGCTGAGGTCGGGGCATGGTGGAAGCATCTTCCCTATGCAGAGCAGGAAGCTGTCAGCGGAGAGCCTTATAGCGAGGGTGCACAGTCTATATCTCATTTTAAGTAGAGTCCCATGCTGAATCTGTTCCAGGAGGATGAAGCTGGTGAGGGCAGGTTCAACTTCACTGCCTATGGGATGGGACCAGCTTGCCTACAAGCCAAGGATGGTATCTCTGTCAAGGGTGCCAACAACAACAACACGGCCAACCCGGTGCCACCGCCGTCCCGCTCGCCCGAGGAGATGCGAAAGCTCTTCATCCAACGAGCCAAGAAGATCGACAAGATCTCACGCATTGGCTTCCCCATGGCATTCCTCATCTTCAACATTTTCTACTGGATCATCTACAAGATTGTCCGCAGAGAGGATGTGCACAACCAGTGAGGGAAGGGGAGCAGCTGGGAGGGAGTGAGCAATTCTTTATATATGTGCAATAGCAATGCAGCAATGCATGAATTTAAGAATGCGGCAATATCTACTAAAAAAAAAAATGTGGGGAGGGGGGCTGGGAGGGAGTTTTAATCATGTGAACTGAGGATAACTGGCACAGGGAAGAGGAAAAAAAGCTCTTGATCTGGGGAGTGCAGGGTGGGGTTTAGTTTTACAGCATAGGAAGGTTTGGGTTGCTTCAGCAATCCAAGCAGTGTAATATAGTAATATATATTCATGCTTAATTATAATGCAAAAAGAAAACAAACAAAAAAAAGATGAACAAAAAAAAGTCCTTTTTTTAGCCTATTAACAGCTTAGATTATCAAGTCACAGGAATGATTCATAATTCCATGTGCAGAAACTACTGCAATTACGCTTTATCTTGACTTTTGCTATAGAAAGGCCATACCAGTCAAGTACATGGGGGAAAAAAGCCCTAACAAAAGGGAAAAAACACCTCAAGAAATCATTCTATGCTCCTCTAGGTTTTGCACTTTGAAAACTAGATAGATGGGGAAACTTAAGAAAAAGGTTGTGGGTTGTTGTTTATTTTATGTACTTACTTTTTTTAGTCACGAGTTTGCCAATCAAACACTTTGTGACTATTGCATAGAGGAAAGCAAATACATTATCTCTCTCATCCCCATCAGAGATCTTCCAAAGGAAACATGGGAAGGACATCAGGGCATTCATCAGAAATCAGAGGTACCTTCTGTCCTTTTAAACAACCTGGCAGGATTTGAGTCTCAGAAGGCAGAAATACCTACAATACAGTAGAAATGATGAAGGATTTTTAAAATGGGGTTTTTTGTTTGTTTTTTTTTTCCAAAACCCCTTTCTGCCATGTTTGTTTACAATGCGGGGGTGGAAGTGATTGTATTTAAAATATAGAGAAAACAGGCATCTTCTTGCCTTGTTGTAACAGGACCGGGCACGTGGCAATACTGTCAGTAAGGGGGGGTGGGGAGGGAAGGTGTGTATAGAGAGAGCAGCTCTTATTTTCAGACATTTCATAGCAGTAATATTGATAGCAAAGCTGGGCCAATGGACCCAAAACTCTATTTTTGTATCTATTTTGGTGCTGCATTTACCTTTAACGCAGATGTGAAGATGGATGGGATGTGTTGCCTGATAGAGATATGGGAGAGGCTGGCACAGCTTGGTGGGGATGGGGAAAGGGGGGAGGGAGGTGAGAATGGGTGAGCAAAGGGGATTCCCTTTGGCCACGTGGTAGCACAGGTTGGTGTTGGTGTTTGGGGTGGGGGAAAATGTGCCAGACACCTCTTGGTTGTTACTTAGAAGCCTGGCTTTGGGCCAGTGGGCAAGTTAAGGGCTTGATGTTCCACTTGCCTCTCTGAGACCCTAGGTGAAAGCTGGCTGCAGCACCTGGGGTCATTCAGCTATGTTTGCACTTTAGCAAGGAAGTAAAGAGCACGAAGGAAGAGACAATCAGTCTGCACTGAAGCACTTGGGGTCAGGTCTGGGTTAGGCACTAAATGAAGGCAGAGAGACAAGTGGCATCCACTCTCCTCCCCCTCCTCAGGATGAGGTGATCCAGGCTGTGATCTGATGCTTGCTGTGGGAACAAACGAGCTCCCACTCGCACGAGTTGCATCCTCCACAGCTGGAACAGCTCACAGAAAAGTGCCCTCTATCATTGTTGGGCCCAGTCTGGCCCAGGTCAGAAGCACCCACGACTGGGATGGGAGTTTGGAGCTGTGCTCAGCCACAGGTGTCCCAACCAGGACAGCAAGAGGCAGGTATGGGAGAGGGCAGGGGAGCCTCGGACCCATGAGCTGTTCTGCAGGGGTGATGTCAAGAGGAGAAAGCCCAGAGAAAGCACCGGAGCTCTCTTGGGCTGGGTAGGGGGACACCCACCTCAGAGGCTGCCAATTCAGCATTTTTCACCAGCACTAAATACACTTTATTTAGAAAGAAAAATGGGGGGAAAAGAAATAAAGAAAGAACAAAACAAAGGACAAGAATAACAAGGGGGAAAAAGGGAGAAAAAAAATAAAAACCACAGTGGTCACTATGTGGACTACAGCAAATGGTAGTATTTCCTAATGTTTTGGCAAAGGCCACCCAGCTTTCTGAGTCCCTTTGCACTGCTGAGATAGAGGAAGGTCACACCATACCAGCGTGAATCAGCACATCAGCCCCTTCCCTCCACTAGAGCAGCAGGAAACCTGTGGGCTGAGGATTTCTCCTTCCCCCAGCAGACGGTGCTTTCCCAAGCAGGGAGATCTCAAGCTGTCGAGCAGAGGCGTTATTTGATGCTAGGACAACGTTCTGAGCCTTGGCTGGAGCCCAAGTCTGCTGCTGGCTCTGGGTTTGCTTGTGAATTATTGAACTCTCCCTGCGTGCGCGACGGCCGGCCGTGCCAGCTGCAGTTTGCACGATTGCTTCAAACGAGTGTCCTTGTCTGAGATGAAAGGCAAATCCAGGGAATTTCCTTTCAAGCCCAGCAGCAGAGCAGAGGCTTGGCAGCCCATGCACTGTGACTCCTTCCTCACGCAGGTGAATGACTGCAAATTGCTGTCATCTGGGGGAAAAAGGTCCTGCCTGGATGCCCAGACCTTGCTCTTTGGAGTTGGGCAATCTGGCTGTGGTTCACACATCTTCAGTCTCCCCAGATTCCCCAGGACATCTCATAGGGCACAGCCAGCTGCAGGCTGTGGGTTTCCTTCCTAACTGGTGCTGCTCTATCCTCCCATCCATGAGTTTTGATCCTACATCCCAAGGGCAAGAGCAGAGTAAGGAGAAGGAAAACATTTCCACCTCACTTCATTCTGCTCCAGCTCAAGATTGAAGAATCCCCTGTTCATCCTAGACCTACTGGTTCTAGATGCAGTTACACTCATAGTTACTGCTTCACTAGAGCTCCAGTGACACTTCTTGGCACAGAGTAAGTCCAGAGGAAGGCAATTAGGGACTAAAAGTCATTAGAAATATGCTTATATTTCCTACCCACACCGAAGCACTTCAGCTGCTAATGGAGCCCATGGGAATTTAGGGACTGAAATAAAAATCACATGCTCACCAGGCTACCTTTTTTGCCAGTTCAGCCCTGCTAAGCACCGGGCACATTTGATGCCCACCATAAACAGTATTATTTTCTCTTCCTTAAGCAGTCAGTTTGCATTTGGGACATTTCCAAGCCCCAGGGCTGCCTGCACAATGACAGCAAGAAGCACTCGCATCCCAACAGGAAACATACAGGGATGTTGGTAAAGGTGTGACTGTGCTGAGATAATTCTCACAAGGATGTCCTGCCAGAGAGTTTCACCAAATAAAAAAGACTTTAGACTGTTCTAGGAGTCTCTGGCAAGTATGTGCAGTTTTCAAAATCAAACATTTTTCTCCATCTGTACTAGGTTGTATTTAGTCTCTGTATTGCAAGAGAACTTGCTTTGATAGCCTATCTCATCTTCAAAGTAGGCTGCTTGAAAAGTACCAGCAATTACATTTATTAGTAAGAATGCACAGGGTTTGATATTGCAGGGTAGCTTCCAGGCATATTTATGGAACTTAACCCCGCAATTATTATCTCTTCTTAAGAACAAGGCTCAGAAGCAAAACCTCTGAATAAAGCAGCAGTTGGTCTGACAGGAAAGAGAGAGAATCAGGTCCCGATTCTCTGGAAAAGTAGAGTTTTATCCCAAATAATATTACTTCCAGATGTTGCTGCAAATTTATCACTTCTTTTTCCCTATACACAAATATAATTGTTGAGAATAAATAATCAAAAACAGAGTAGGATAAATTTACTATTTTTTGATCAAGTAGAGGAGTTTCTCCTATTTTAATTCCCTACTAAAATGGCTTTCCATCTGGGATCCTGACACCATGGAAATCAGAGAGGTGCTGAACAGGGTCCAGGGCAGAGCAGTGAGCATGTGGGCTGCTGCAGACTGCAGGGCTTGGCCTTGACCTTGGCCAAGCAACAGCTGCCTGTAAACACACAGGTCATTCCCTGCCTGGCTCTGGTACTGCTCTAATTCTCCTGCCCTAGAAACCTTTACTTGTCAGGGCTCGGTGACTTTGCTCCTAAAAGCATCAAATAACTTCAAATGCTGAATATTCTCACATCCTGTAAACAGGAATGTTGTTTTGTTTTGTTTTCCTAAGACTTTTCTAGAAGTTTTTTTTCTCATTCTTCTGTCTCTTCTGAAGATCTTCCATTTTAAAGCAAATCCAAGACAATTCAAATTACACTGTTGGTTGCCCCTTAGCTTGACTGTGATTTAAAGACCTTGATTAGTTTCCAAATGTTGGTGCAAAAAAGGTTAGAAGCATTTACAAAGTCTATTTTTAAAAAGAAATGAACATATGAAAGGAGAAAAGCTATTTTCAATGGTGCCATATTTTTCTCAGATTGTATACAATCATATTTTTGTACTGTACTACCATTATTTAATAAAACATAGTTCTTATCCCTGTGCCAAAGAGAGATAATCTCTTTCAATACTCTTTTCCTACTCCTTGCTACTGGCAGCAGAGGATAACACAACGTGGACCTCTGCTACCTCAAACCCCAATCTTGCTAGTGCAGCTGCAGGTCTGTGTCACTGTCTCCCAGATGGATGTTGTGCACCTCCTGTCTGGGTAACAGCAGGAGCACGTCCTGCCCTGCTGCAGCATCCCACAGGGCTCAGCAAGGGAAGTATCTAATCCATTCTCTTCTTGGAAGCATCTGCACACTCCTGTCTTCTTCTCGAAAGGAGGTGGATGGAAGAGGCATCTTGTGCTGCTCCTGCTTCAATAAATTTCCATCATTTGTATGGAGACAGTACACTAGTTAATTAGAAAATTGAGATACTTGATGGTTCTTCAGGGTGCTAGGATGAGCACCAAAGCAGAAACTAATATTAATTAATTTTAGCATCTTAAATTACTTCAGGTTCTTTAAGTCTTCCCATTCCCTTCTCTTGCTCCTTAACAATTATTTCTTAAGGGCAGTTACACGTCTTGCTCAAAGGAACCTACACAAGTCTCTTACTTCATTCAAACCTATTGCACTTTTCTGTGTTCATGTCCCCTCTTTTACCACCTGGATGTTCACTTCTATGGGACTCAGTTCCTCAGCACTGCAACCTTTGAAGGGACAGATCAATTTCTTTGCAAAATATGGGACCAAAACCATTCCCCCTAAGTAGGCAGGGTAACAGCTACCAGGGAAGCACTCTCATAGCCAAGCATGAGGAAGACTCTTGGGGAATGCAGGGGTGGCCAGTAAGGACTTTTTTAGCTGTGCTCTGTAAAAGCAAAGCAGCATAAGTCAGAGAGAATGCAGTTCTGTTTAGTTATTATCCCTCTAGATCTCCATGTTTGACAGCGATCCAGGAATCCCAGCCTGTGAGCTCCCTTGCAGCAGGCATTCCATGCACAGGAATGATGACCTTCTTGCAGGTTCTACAGTTTTCCTGGCTCATCTCTTCCCTCATTCAGCCTATCATGTTGTCCCAGGATCACACTGCTTGCAAACCACATGGCAGGCTACAAGGAGTGGGATGATTTCAGGCCCTGGAAGAGGAAATTAGTGGTTAAATTGCGAAATGATGATCCTGGAAACACCAGCAGAAAAGGGAAAAGAAAAGAAAAGGAAAGGAAAGGAAAAGCAATAGGAGAGGTTTGTTTGCATGCCACATCACTCCTGGCATTCAAGGCAGACACTGCTAACAGGTATGATGTAAGGCAGCAGGAAATTACAAGATTGTATTAAGTAATAAGACCATCATGTCTTGCAAACCTAAGCTGCAGTCCTCATGTACTTTGCTGCCAGGTTTCTAGGTAGAAATTATAAGGGAGTCTTACGTTAGTTCCTGGGTCTATTACAGGCAGAGTGCTGAAGGCCACCCTGGAATAGGGTTGGCTCCCAGCAGTGCTGGGGAAGGGTCAGCCATGGATTGACCCAGACCATGCACAGGGAGAGTGAACAGATGGAACTGATTCAGCACCAGGAAATGTTGCCACTTTGCGAAAGGCAGGGATTGCTTCATGTTGGCTTAACAATCTCTGCAGCACTCAAAGTATTGCTGCTGGGGCTCACAAGTTCTACTTAATGCTGCTACAAAAAAACACAAGGGAGAGGGACCTCAGCAGCTTTCTGACAGCAGTAGCTCTCAGCAAGGGGATACAAACCCCCTTCCCAGCCTGAGGGTCAAGCATGTCAGCACTTACAGTATAAAATCATCCAGGTTTTCCTGGGAAGGGGAAGATACCAGCATAAATTAGCCATCAGTCTGGCTTGAAATTAGCTTATAATTTATAGATTTGCCACATGAATTGAATAAGTAACTTAAGCCAAACAAGGACACCCTCCTCACCTCCCCAGGGAACTGGGGCATGAGGTACCATCATTAACCTGGAGCTCAGACTGTGAGTGTGTCACTGCTATGGCAGGTGAGTCAAACTTGGCACGAGCAGGGACAGGTAATGCTGCCTGGAGCTGCCAGGTCTGAGGGGCACAGAGTTCACAAGTAGTTTTTGCTGCTAAGGCTTTTGGGAATCTGGTCCCAGGACTGTTAGCACTGTAGCAAGCTGAAACCCCCTTCTCCAGAGGGTCTGTAGGAGGACATGTCTGCATTATGCAGGCACTTGGTGACACTGAGGCACTGCTGGGTTACCTGTGTGACAAAAAACATGAATCAGACTTTAGGTTGCAGACCAGCTGAACCAGTTGGCCTGGGTTAAGGAAACCACAGAATTTGGGTACTAAATTACAGCTCCAGGTTCAAGCCTGAATCAACCTTGCAGTGATGTCACCCTCACAGTCACAATTACGGTGGAACCCTGATAATTGCTTAAATCAGCATTGCCCAGTCATAACCCTGGAGAGATCAACAGGGCATGACTTCCAACGACAGCAGAACTGGGGCTTGGGCTCTGTTGTTTCTTGCTTGATACCTAATTCCCAAAAAATGACCTTTATTGAACTGAAGCTATGCAATATTGAACAGATTGTGCCACGGGCGGTGCCTTAGCCACCTCTCCTGGATATGCACTTACATGTGCCCAGTTACTTGTGATGGGCTAAGGAACCAACACAAGTTCCTGAGCTGCAGGACCAGCTCTGCAGCTTGTGATGTGTCACAGGAGGACACAAATGTGTTGTGACCACAGCTTCTCAGCCAGGTCTGCTCTGCTGAGGCTGCAGTGTTAGAAAGTAGAGGAGTCCTGAAAGTTCAGCTCTCTAGCCAAGAGTAGAGTGAAGGCAAGGATCTGAAATAAGAAAGGAAGAGCAGATCAAGGGTCGTGTAAGACAGAAGAGCTTATAGTACTTACTCTTTGCTGTAGTTAAGTGCAGTCACAATTGTAACCTCCATTATGTCGTGAGGCTTGACTTGTCCTATGTAGGAAGAGATACCGTACAGCATGGGCAGTGTCACTTCTGAAAACAGAGCTTGAGAGAACAGCAAATAAAGAAAGGCAGTGGGAAATGGTCAGCCTCTGTAATGTAAGAATGGTGCTGGAAATGCATTTCGTTGAACAACTTCACACCACGATGTGGGACACAGGCAGGAGTACAGTGAACAATCCTGGCAAGTCCTTGATCAGATGTATGCCTCTACTTGACATCAATCCCACTGCTGATCAGGAAAAATAGAATTAATAAAAACCCCAAAACAAATAAAAAAAGTATCACTAATGAACTAGCTATGGATACGTCCTCTCCTCACCATCTTGTTTAAGTGACCACAGCCAGTCCTACTGGTCACAGCAGTAAAGCTCAGATGTATAAGAGATGCTCAGCTAGAGGCTGACCCAACAAAATCTTAGCAGAAGAGAGCAGTGTGCTTGTCTAGGCCAGGGAAACAACTGGACCAGGGCTTTGAAACTCTCTGCTCTGCCTACATTAAATTTATACTTTTTCCTTTCTGTCCCACTCTTTCCAAATGCGCTTATGTTTCTGCCCAAAACATTTGCATCTTTCTAATTCTGGGGTTAGATTGGAAGAGAAAATATGCTCAGAAACAGTATGGAAAAGCTGACAAATCCCCAAGTTAACCTACACAAAGTGAAGAACTGTAAAAACAGCAGCTCCATCCTAAGCTGGTGTTCCCTCCCACCACCTTCACAGCCCTCAAGCCCTGAGCAGGGTCACTACACTTGACAGGGCAGCTGGAAGACACACACATTTCAGAAACATAATTGATATATCCCTCCTTAAATCGGGTCACGACAGCAGGTTAATCTGGGGATCTGTCAGCTTTGGGAGTGTCTGACTTGTAACTTTTGGGAATCAAACATTAATATCCAAATAGTGATGTTATGTGAGAATTTCAGAAATAGGTAAGCAATCCCTTCCCCTCAGTGGGAAGAGTGACCTGAGTGACCTTGAACTCTGCCTCTGAGCTCCATCTCACTGCTCAGTGCAAGGTCAGAGCATCTCACTGTACAACCAGTGGGAGGTCAGGGGACACCAGCAGCTCCAGAGGCACAGGTGATGACATTAAGGCACAAAGGCCAAAGGACTTACTTCACCACTGGCATGTGGAATTAATTATCCTGAAAAATGCACCGCTCAAGGCTACTGTGAAATGAAATTCATACACAAAAAGATAGTTTGTGTGGTTCCCAAGTCTGGTCACGACATACTGACAGCACTAACCATGGCCAGAGCTCACCTCTTCTTTCATGGACTTACTGAGCTGCAGCAAGGAGACGACTGTTTCAAAAGAACTGAAATAGAAGGCAACTGTGCTAAAAGCCATTCACATGTGTGTGTCAGATACAGCAAAACTTCAGTGAATTAGGAGACTACCAGAGAGATGTAAAGATGAAGCAACACACTAAGGACTTCACCTGAAAATGGCCTGACATGCAAAGGTCGCTGTGTTTTATCACTGTTTACCGTCCCTGCAGCATTGGTGACACCACCCTGGAAGCAGCCTTTGAATCCTGAAGATGCACAAGCCTGTCCAAAGCAGCTGTTTGTAACCACCCGAGATCAAACCACAGCCATGGGCAGGCTAAACATTATCGTCGACAGTGACATCTTATGGACTGTTTTCTCTCTCACATTCTACTACAGTGTACAGAAAATCATGCTTATTATTATATTACAACTGAGGAGTAACGGAAAATTTACACTTAAGTGATATAAAAGAAGGGGGGAGAACCCAGGAATTTCTCCCATTCAACTATAAACGCACACACATTTACATTGTTTTGTAAATGTATTTAGAAGAAAAATAAAAATACTAAGATATTTCTCTTCAGGACAACCAGTGCACATTTGGTTTTACTTTGGAGGGGAGATACAAACACACACAGCAGGAATACTTTCCAATTGAAAGCCTGCAAAACAAACAGACATGGGAAGAGTTCAACACCTAGAGAGTGTTTTCTTTGTGTCCTTCATAAACACTGTATCATTTTCCCTCAGCATTCACCTCTCTAGCCAAAATCTCCGAATCTGATATCTAAGAAGAACAGTTCACAAAACCTTTTGGAAAAAAAACTATTAAGCAGTGGCATTGTTCTGCCCCATTTTCTGTATCACTCCCATCTGCAAGGCATTTGTATGAAGAAAATCTTTGTTTCCAAAGCTTGGCTTACTAAAGCTCATTTGTTCCAAAACACAACAGCGCCTTGATGCTGTTTATACCAGGGACAGCCAAGGGCTGGGCTGGTTCAGTGTCAGATGTTACTGGGTGCCCCATCCCTCTGTCAGCAGTCACTGTCCACTCAGGGTAAGAATGTGGGGTTTGCCAGCAGACACAGAACTTGGCTGTGGGACAGACCCCAAAGGATTAGACCCTCTTGACACCCATGTCCATTACAGCCCATTTATCAGTGCTCTTTTGTAAACATTAAATCCAGATTGGAACTATTTATGTGGGGTTTTGTGTGCTTGCTAAAAAAAAAATAAATTACAAATCAGGATACAGATATTTTTGCAAGTCTGTTCATAATCAGGAAAGGGTGGCAACAAGGTCACAGTGTTTTCCTTCTTCAGTCTTATCAAGATCTCAGAAGGAATCAGTGACATTAAACTGGCCCAGTTTCATCAACTTTCCAGCACAGGAAAAAAGAGCAGCTGCTGTTAATGTTGAAACATCTCCCTTGAAATTCACATAGGCATCTTTAAAACAGATAATGAAATAGTTCATATCCAGCTGTTTTCATCTTCTTCCTTGCTAAAATATCCACATTTCACAGGAGATATGCAGAAAAGTATTCACAGAGTAAGAATTAATCCCTGGAGTTAAGGTACGAAGGAAGAGAGAAGTGGGAAATACAAGTGCTCTCTGAGTGCCTCTACTGGTTCATTTACAAAAGCTTGAAAAAAGAATGGAAAAGTCAACGCTTATTAATTTTCATGCTACTCTCCCTTCAAGAACAGAGGAGAGACTAGAGAAATACAAAATATAAAGTGCACCCATGCTCAAAACTTAGGATGTAAAATTCTTCAAATGGAACAAACTAGATTAATCATGAAGTACTCACATGTGTTCTCCCTACCCACCTTAAAAAGGGATCTCCCTTTCTTTTTCTATATGAATTTATTATATATACTTATATATATACATACACAAAATTGGTATGGCCTTACACTCCATTTAAAGATATTTTGCTACATTGGTCAGAGTGCAAAGCAATTGCTTCCTTCAAATCAGTATTTTTACATCATGATGAAATAAACTTGTAACTAAGACCATTTGCATGACCACACAGACACAGTGGCAGATTATTTTTCTGGCTTGTAAAAAAATTTTAAAACAGAAGTTCTATTTCAGCAGTTTGAAGATGGAATGTAAAGTTTCTGCTGTTAAATGTATATAAAATATATTTATTGAACCATACATTCATGCTGATTCCAATAAAAAAAATAAAGATTTTTCTGAAATTCTCTCTATGGATTTTTAGTGCTGGAGGTTCTGGGTTGCAGCCCACACTGCTGCTATATTTGTGCTAACACATTTCATGAAAATAAGGTGAAAGACCAGTTTTACCATTAAGCCTTTTACTCTGAAGAATAGTCTCTCCCATCTGTTATCTCCTGAGTTCTGTCCAACAGAGGAATTCCTCCAGCAGCAGCATCAGGCTCCTGCGCTGCTCCTCATTGTTTCTTACTTGCAGGGCTAACCCAGCTGCAAACACAGTCAGCCTTCCTTTCCCAGGATTCCAGACCAAGTCCAGGCAGCAAGAAGCAAGTTTTCCACAGGAGGGACATATCACAACTCTGGTTTATAAAACACCTCTTTAGTTGCTCTGGTCTTTCACACAGCAATGACAGAAAGGTCACAGAACAGTTAGGACTGGAAGGGATTGGACTGGATGATCTCCAGAGGTCCATGATTGACTTGTTTTTACAATATCCTGGATTTTAAAGTCAGGCCCAAGGGAACAGCACTTTCAATAGAGCCAAATTATGCCTTAAATTCTCCTGCAAGTTGAAACAGCTTCTGTCCATGAGTTTAACTGTTTGGGCCTAAGGTTCATATAAAGAAAAAACAAATGTCTTGTACCATTTTGCAAGCTAGGACATGACATTATTTATAGATAGCCTTAAAATTCTTTGGTAGATGAACTGACCTTGGTGCAGACACCTAGAATGACATTTCAGAATGCTAAAGGACTGCTTCTCACACTGAATCTCAAAGATGGACACAATAAAAGTATTTTTCCTTCCACAGTCAGGTGCTTTGTCAAGTTTGAAATATCACCAGTGGAACAGCAGATCCCTCTTGCCTTGGCAGGTGGCATTTTGTGACAGAAAATAGAAGAGGAACATCCTGCCCTTCAAATCTATCCTGAGAACATGCCATTACTCTAAAATCTGCTGTCTTTAAGGAATGATGGCATTTGAAAGAATTTTACCCAGTTGTTTCATGTCTCAAAACTAGATAAGCCCTTAACAAATCCACTTGCTCCATTCTTCCATATAACATGCAAATAAGATGATAAAGACCTTAGGAGAGCAATTTTTCGAGTTACCAGCCAGGGTAAGAATGGCACTGCTGGGAAATTAAATCACCACCAAGATAATTCCTTCCTGCTACAGGACACACAGCTTAAAACTGCTCGTGTGCTGTGTGCTCCTTGCCCCAGGCAGCACTTTGTAAGGGATGAGAAACAATTAAGAAACTTGTTCAAAAAATACGTCCTTTCATGATACGTAGAACAAGCCACAAAGATGAAGTGCAGATCTTCAAACCTGCACCCAGAGCCATCCTTTTCAGCAAGGAGAGGCAACTCCTGGGTATAAAGGACACGACATCCCTGCAAAGTGGCACCACCGAGGAAAGTCTCTCACTCAGATTCGAGTCAGAGTTTGCTGTTTCCACACAGGTTTCCTAATCCAGAAGTAAATCCTCTCTGCCAAGTCTTAATTCCAGCAGGATTCCCACCACCTCCACACTCACCTGTATGTGGAGGGTGGAACGAGACCATCTTTAAGGTCCAACACAAACCACTCTATTATTACTGTAAATCTCAGTAGGTGACAGCCACTTTTGAATAGATATCTTTCAAGGACTTGGCACATTCATAAATACCACAAATTACCGACTTCAACACGTGCATTCGCACAAAAACTCAAAAGCCACAGAAACCTTGTGACGCTACCAGCTTTATTACTCCGCCTGCACAAGTGCAAGGTTCACCTCTCCACCTTCTCCCTTTCCCAGAAACACACCAGGAAGACAACACGAAATTGCTGCTTAATTTTATTACAATCCATAAAAACCGCC
>VYZS01089223.1:7897-24246 GCA_013400695.1 Neodrepanis coruscans | reverse complement strand
CCTGGCACGGCCCCGCGGTGCCACGCGGTTACGGGGCGGCCCTGGCTCCAGCGTGGCCCCCGTGGGGCCATGCGTTTGCAGGGTGGCCCCGGCCCTGGCCCCACCCGCCCGGCGGGGAATGGTGGGGAATGGTTTTATTTTCAAACCCACAACATCCTGTATTTGGACTGACCCTTGTGGCCTATCCAGCACCCTCCACAGGGATTTCTGTAAATATGTGCTGAAGGTGTACTCAGTCATCAAAAACAACATGGTCAGCATGTATTTCAAACCCTGCCCAATATCAGACTAAGTAATACTCATGCAAAGCAGTCAGAGCCTTATGTCAAAATGAACATGGATTCAAGTTAAAAATACCCTGAAATATTCTCCCCATTAACCTTTGCTTCAGTACAGATGAGGGGTGGAGCTTCTCCTCTGCCCCCGATATGGATGGGAGGGATGGATCTGTTGAGTCCACTGGTCCAGTCTCTGCCTGACTTCTCTCCTCTGACTTCTGGCCTCACTTCAGCATTTACTGCATAGCACTGTGGGCGCAATTGTGCAAAACCCCACTTCTATATAAGTACCTTTTTATTTCTGTATGGAGATATCAGCCGCAGACTGTCTTACAGGTGCAGGCAGCAGTGCCAAGAATGGCAGAGGATATGCAACAAAGTGGCTGGGATTTACTGCTTATGAAGAATACAGTGTGCTTCTGTGGAATTATTATTATTCAAGGTAAACTGCTCTTACAGTCTTTTTAGAAGCTGTACATGAAACCTCTCAACAAATTCTATGTCTGGCCTCAGTAAATACTTTTTATTTTAAAGGCTACTGTGAATAATGTGGCATATGTCTCTAATTAAAGAATACAAGGGGGAAAAAAAAACTGATTTAAAGGGCCAGCTCTTCTGTTTTTCAGTTTTATTTTCTTGTGGATGTCTGCACCTCACTTAATCATTCCAGAGGTATGAATAAAGTAATAGCATTTGTTTTGTTTGGAATTTATTTTTGACATTCTGGAAAAAAATACAATTCCCATGTATTTTAAATAAGATAATAAAATAAGAGAAATCTGGAATAAAAGTAAATTTACTCAGTAAAGTAAAAGATCTGAAAAATATAATTGCCTACAGAGGAACATAAAATATCCTTGAATAGTTCTGAGTAGTAGTAAACACAAATTTAGTTTTCATGAACTAGTACTTTTGTTCAGAAGCAAAAGACATTAAAAACCTTCCTGCCTTTGAAGAGACACAAATCAGTGCAGGTGAGGGATTTGGGGCATATAGGTGGCCATATACTTCAGGGAAGCTTTCATAATAGACAATAGTTTCATTTGTACAAACAGTGATGTCATAAAGAGATATCACTTACTATCAGTCTTTGAGCTTAAACTTGCCTTTCTTGTAACTACCGCTGACTCCAGTGGAGATAACCCGCGGATCTGTACTTTTTTCATACTCAAAGTAGACCTTCTGTCATGGGTGTCTTCCATGTAGAATAACACAATAATAGGAAAAAAATTGCCCTACTTACTCTTAGCCTGTGTTTGCATACCAAGCTAAACACAGCCCTGGCTGAGTGTGTACGACGCATTTGACGTTAGGAATGCTGGAGAGATGCTGACTGACAAGGTCTGAAAAAAGATTTGTTACATTATATTTTAAGTTTAAAAAACCTCCATACAGAAATACAATTCTTCATCGATATTAAGGTTACTAATATTTTTCTAGCTGCAAGTGGAAATAAGGAATGATTTAAAACATAGATGATCATAGAACAAAAATATTGTTTGATAATTAATTTAACTGGGTCTGACATGATGAACTTGTAAGAATCAGGGAAATTTCAGCATTTTGAGAAACATTTCAGTTCTAGTTCAGTCATAATAGACTCAATTCTTAAGACAGAGGATAAACACACTGTCTCTGAGTGGGTAAAACCAGTTTCTCATCTGCATGTGATACATAAGCTCAAGATGTTCTTCCTTTTCCTTCTCTTTCTTTTCTTAGAAAAATGGAAAATGTTACCATGAAGCTAGTGAACTGAAGAACCTAATTGCAATGAATCAGAAAGTGCATTTAAAGTGCATGTCTCCTAACTGGTTTGACGTGCACACTTGAAGATAACTGGTCTGCATTTCTTGGTAAAATGTCCTGTCATTCTCCTTCTGCCATGCAGGACCCTCAGCATTCACAGTGTGTGTTGTACTAGAGAAGGCAGGACAGCTGAAGCTACCAAGAAAAAAGGATTCAACTGAAAAAGCTGAACTGACTTCTATATCCTTCTTTAGTAGAATTACACTGTGAATAGGTATTAGGAAGATATAAAATTGGGCAGGTTGGGGTAGTTTTAGATTTTGCTGTTTTCAAAGTATGCCAAAGAGCAGCTGGGACTCCTTTTCACAGACACTAGCCAAACAGTATCTTTTGCTTTGGCCGTTTTACCAGTATCTTGTATCCTTAAGGTCTGTCTGTGCCCAGAAGGGATAGATGTACTGCTAGAGTTGATATCATCCCCCTCCTTCCAGTGCAGCCACAGCTCATACAAGAGCAGGAGCTAATTTACCAGTACCATCCTCAGAATTCTTTGTACAGACAAAGAAACTGTTTACTTTTAAAATATAATCTGTTGAGATTTTTTTGCATATTTATGTTGTTTTAAGCCCTGAGATTTCTCTACTCCTTATAGGCTTCGTTATGCCCTCAAAGATTCAAAATGTAGGTCTGCCTTGGGAGTGTAATTCAATGGCTAATTTAGCAATAGCAAGAAAAGCTCTATGGTCTTTTTCCTTCTGCTTAACACCTAACATTTTTCAATGAAAGTACCACATTAAATTAATAAGGGCTCCCCAAAAATTCCCAAGTGGGGTTATTCCATAATTCTAGGCAGTCTAGAGCTGCCTAGGAGCCACATTTTCACTTTTTTTTTTNTTTTTTTTTTTTTTTTTTTTTAGTTTTTTGGTGATACTATTGAATAATGATGTGGATAACCAAAGGTATATGAAAAACCTCCTTGGTTCTCAGGATTAAAATGGCTTCTTTCACCTATTCTAGCCAGCATAATTATGTTAATTATGTGTACTCTTAGAAATGTTTGACATGACCATTGAAAAGTCAGAGAGGTTCAGACTATGGGAAATCAGATGCAGAATTATTTTTAAGGATAAGTGTCTGCTGTACTTCCACTGACAACATGAACTGACACAAAGCTTCTCTGGTGCACTGTACTTTGGCAGCTCAATTAACTGCTCCTTCCTCTCCTACCCAAAAGCCTTCCTTTTTTGTTATGTAAGAGTTTGTGCAACTGTATAGTGAACTGGAGCAGCAGGTATCAGAGGAAAACTAACTTGCCAGAAAAGTGGTTAATTTGAACTCTTTGACAGAACTGCCCCTGTGGCCTCAGACCACTAAGTGCGGCTGTGACAGGTGGAGAACACAGCCCCTGTGAGGTGGCCCCTTCTGACAGAGGTCCTCACGTGTGTCTGTCTGGTGCTCTGGGAAGTGCAGCGTGCACATGACAGTTTCTCCTCCACAATGTGGGGATTTTTTTCTCACATCTAATTGATGCTGTGAATAGAAAGTTTTACAGTCTCTGTGATCTTCCATTTTAACATCTATTATGATGTATGTGTTTCAGAGGAAAATGAAAGTGGCAACTCTAACAGTAAACCAGAAATACATCTTCAGAAATACAACTAGAATAGATCTATTGAATTTCAATCCTTTCATTAACTTCAAAATTGAAGAAACACTCTGGCACTCCTGTGACATGCACAAATACCATAGGGTCCTCAGTGTGTTCAAAGGCCTTGGACCTAAATAGGAGAACTCATGGTTTTATGCTCCACTGGCACAAACACTGATTGTGGTGGTTACTTATGAAAATAATTAAAAATTATGCTGAGATAAACTAATATTGACTTTGTGAGAAGAAAAATGTGTCTTCTAGAACACTTTCTTTTCGGAAACATCTGAATCTTTGTACAGTCTAAGGTAAAAGATGCTTTGGGCAATTAGACAATCACTGTTTTTTCTGTAGCTACATTCCGTAAAGTAGGCCTTTTAAAACTGACATGATAAAAAATACTGCTTTTTAATATTTAAATTGATTTTGAAATGGTTCTTAAGTGATGCTGTAAATACACACTTCAGTTAAACATTTATCAGACTAATATTGAGTTACTCTCAACTTAAATGTGTGATTATTAGAAAACACACTATTTTTCAGTAGGTGCAGAGTGAGCACAGGTGTAAAACCAAAGGAGTTGGTGGATCCCTAAATTCTCTGAGGCTATCCCATCAGTAATGAATACCTGCTGTTCCACCACTGCTGGTCAAGATCCCAGAGGGTAGAGCATGGTTTGCCTCATGCATTAGACATTTGAAAGAACATTTAACAGCAGTTACCAAATGGTTCAGCTTTTCAGAGTTAACAGAATTCTTGAAAACTGCTTCACGACAGTTTTTCACAACCAGAGCCAGTCAGCAGACAGTCAAAGCTTTCTGAAATGCATATACCCTTATAATGCAAACTTTAGTAGTTTATTTTACCTGAAGATCAAGAATGTGAAGTTGCCTTTGTTCTTATTAGCAGTGAAGGCTATTTGCAGTTTTGGAGAAAATAGTAGCCATGATATAAGTTCTGATGGGAAAATTATAAAGAACTTGGAATACTTCAGTTCGTGCTGAAACTTTAATCTCAGCACTGCATCATAGTTGGGTCTCTCCTGTTTTGGGGAAAAAAGACATGTTTTTTCTAAGAATGTCTAATTTTTTGAGTGAATGACTTGACCAATTGAGGAAAGGCTCTGTTTCTGAGCACTAAGAGGAGAACTGAAAAATGTTGTGAAAGGAAAGAAATCAGGACTACGTCTTATGCGGTTCTAAATTCGTGGCCTATCATGGCATGATTTTCTCCCTGATTTCAGTCTATAGTGAGTCAGATTCCTAGAATTATCAGGTATTCATTTTCTGTAAAATCGAGCCAACTGAAGTAGTACCAATAGAAATTATGAAAAAATCTTCCTGTTAAATATATTGTCAGACATCTGACAGCAACTAACTAATGAATTAATTGTGTTATAATGCAGACTGCATATTTTATTAATAATCTCAGAATCTACTGAAGTACTGATGGATGCTCAAAGATACCCTTTCTATCTCTTTCTTCTTTAAAATAATAAAGAAATGCAGCTCTAGATACACCTGAAGGAACTTTCCCTTTTATGTTTTTAGTCATTTGTGTAGTAGTATTTAACTTCTGATTAAGTCTTTGCTGTCATCTGTGGTGCCTAGAGCTGAATTTTCAGAAAGCCTTCAGACTGTTGGAAGAAGTAATGTTGAATGGTGAAAGCCAGAAAGAAAAATAGGGAATAGATTCACCATCTTGCTCAGAAAGAGGTTGAACTAAACCAAGTAACAGGTTTTCTTTCTACAGGAAATAACCATTTGGGCAAGTTTGGATGGTGGAGAAATATGTAATAAATATGAATTTATTTCCATGAGGGAAAAATGGAACAAAAAGTGTTTGGCTGATGATTTAGTGATACAGACATAAAAACCAGATAAATTACCTGGACGTAGTTTTCCTGTCAAATATTCTCTTTTAGATTGTTTCTATTTTTTAATTAAGCTACCTGCAGCTTGTCAGAAGGCCACCTACTGAAGGAGCTGTGAATAATCCAGAAACCTTCAATGGCTATGGTGATAGTGCTGAGTTTCTACTTCTCTGATACATTAATTTGTGAATATCCAGACTGATTTCCACAAGATTGTCAGTAATCTTTGGAAGTGAAAACATAATATTTAAATGATTGGTTATTTCTTGAGGATTTAATGATACAAATATCGGCTATGTTTTCGCATGTTGTTTTTTTATGAAATGCACTATAAAAATTTGATTCTGTAACATTACTTAATGTAACATTACTTAATAACCTGAGAAGAAACAGGTTCTTTTTTCATACTTTACTACTAGTTCCACAGAAATGAATAAGTGGATATTGTGAGCCTGGAAATCCAGATCTAATCCTATAGTCTAATGTTGCCATTACAGGATATTCAATTCAGAAATTAAAATAATAATTATTTTTTTCTCAAGTAGGAATTTCACTATTTGTGTAACAAATAAAAGACATCTCTAAATCTCAGGCAAAAAAAAAAAAAAAAGCTTCCTAAAAACCCATATCCATTCTCTGCTTTATGACAGCAGAGTGTTTAATTTATCAGCCAAAATTAATTTTAGAATTGAAACCAAACACTGAAGTCACCAGTTGTTGTATTAAACATATCATGTCATGTCATATTAGTCCCTAGGTTTGTGCTACTAAAAATCAGTATTGCATGCTATTGAAGAGCTTTGACACACATACATTATCAAGCTCTGTGCTCATTACTGAAATGAATTCTAGGGTGCTAAATGATGAAGCATATTATATGATGCATATTATAGCTCATCTTTCCAGAGATCAGCATCTGGCTATTTATTTGCATTTTAATATTGGCTATAATTTTAGTAAATATTTACTTTAATAAGTGTTGCATTCCAAATCATCTTTTTAAATTAATAGGTCTGGTTTACTAATAGCTTGTATAAAATTACAAGCAACCTGAATTTGATACATGTATTTTGTTCCAACTGATAAAATAAAATGGTCATTAGAATGTCTATGAGAAAATGACATGACTACTAAGAGCTGAAAATCCTGATCGCTTGATTAGAAAACAGTAGTACATTCTCTCCCTCACCAAAACACATATTTGTTCATAATGGACAATGAAGCTAATTATGCAGTATCTCCTTGCATGCTGACTGAAGCTGGTTTGCATGTTAATATGGAGAAGAAACAGCATTAAGGCTGTCAGTGCTGGATATGCTTCAATGTTGCCTTTTAATTAAAAGTTCAAATTTCTGAAAGAATAGCTGGAAAAGAATGTACCGGAATCTTACACAAGAGTTCGACTTACAAAACATGGCAGTCACATGGGTTTGTTTCCTGTCACACACTGTTAGCATCAATGACATTGCTGCTGCCAAGTTCACTTGATCTATGCATAAAAGAGATGCTTACTTTTCAAGAGTTATTTGCCCAGCAATAATGAAAACATCCCAAATTCCTTCATAGTTAACATGCCCCCACCCCCATGCATTATTAATATGTGGCCATACAAATCAAGAAAAATAAAGTATTGAATTGCTGACCTCACAAATTTTTCTGCAGGATGGGGGTTGCTTTGATTTGAGGTGTTTTAAGTTTTCTCATGAGGAGTAGAGTTTTCTTTTAATGGGTGTTTCACGAAAGCACTTTTTTTTCTACTCACTGGCTTATCTGCAATGTTTTGCACGGATTTCTAGATTGAAGTTCCTCTCATTAATGAAAACTGAGATAGCTGGCAATTCTCTCAAAGATAGGTTTATGTCCTGAAAGTGCAAAAGCCCAAGGAAAATAATGCCCCAAGTTTGTGATTTAAATACTTCATTCCTAGCAGTAAGTGAATGTCATAGTTTCAAAAAAAAAACATGTCAAACTTTCCCAGAGATATGCATTACAATAGGTCACATCTGATTATCTGTTGCACTGAGGTAAATAAAAATTAATTTTCTTCAGACAAGTGAATCAGCTCTGTCATCACACAGCTATAAACAGGAGCACAATTGGCCCACCCTTTTCTGATTTTTGGAGTATAATGACTCAGCCCAGAATAGCAGTAGAATAATATTTGCATATTTAGTCCATTTTAAAGTCAAATACTACTATTTAAATGATAATTGGAATGCTTTCTTTAGTAAAGACATTATAAACAATACATATATGAATTAATCATCTTCCTTTATGAACTTTACAGTCCAATGCAGAAGATCGTTTAGCAAATAAATAACTACACTGATCAATGTAATATATCTAAAGTTGCATTAGATAAATGAAGAAAATCCTTTTATTGAGAAGGAGGTTGGCCTTGGTGCAATCTTGTAGTATATTTTCAACTTAAACTCCATCAGATTGTTTTAAAAGTAATTTTTTAAAGAAGCACACATCAGGTCAGATGAAAAGGCAGTCTAACACAATGTCCTCTCTCTGACCATGACTGAAAGAAGATTTCTAACTAAGCATAAGAGATGGTAGACATGTATAATATTCATTCAACCTGCCTGATGAAAGAAGTTCTTATGCTTCTTATGTTCTATGATTTTGATTTTCCAATGGATATTGAAGACAGATGAGGCACTTGAGACACCATGCTTCTCTTAGTCATTAAAAAATTTGCTTCCTCTTTCATTTCTTACTTTGAATATAGTTCTGTTTGCTTAGTTTTTCTTTTTTCTTTTTTTTTTTTCAAAAAAAGTCAGTAATTTTTACCTTTTCCCTCTTTCTGAACTTCAGAATGAGTGTTCACATTTTTGTTGTATTATGAGTACATGGCAGATTGCCTGATCACATGAAAAAAGAAATATAAGCCAAAATCACCTTTGGCCTGATGATGTTTTTAAGATATTTTGATCTAGATTCCTGCTCAAAAATACTTTTTCTGACAATCAGATCAGCTTAGAGGTTAGCTCCTCCTTGTAAAAGAGCCTCCAAATGCTAACCTTCTCTGTTGCTTCATTTTTGATAGGTATCAAAAAACTGCACTAGTTAACCAAGGGAAAACATAGTAGAAAATTAAGTCCTCATAACTGTTCAGACATTGGTTTAAAGCCAGGACACTGCACTTCGTGCATCTGTCTGAACCATTTCATCTTGAGGCCTAATTGCCTTAGGCTCTCGATACATTTGGTTGGGAGGGAGAGACAGCCCACGACTACAGCTCAGACCTTAGGTGACCCAAGTCACTTCCAAGAGGCAAAGCTGTCTGCATTGACTAGACAGATTGATGCCTTAGGGAGTATACTAAGTTTTGGGAATTCACTATAGGTAAGTAGCTAGATAATTTAGAATATTAAGGGCAAAGAATGGCCTGTCTTTCACATGTTTGCATTCTTCTGTATAGATAAGGGAGGTAGTAAGTCAAAACATAGAGTTAGGCTTCCAGGCCTACCAGGAGCTGGACTGGCGTGGGGATAGGTAATAAGATTATCCTGTTGGGTGTTTAAGGGGCATAGTAGTAAGATGGGCTTTAGTTGGATAGTGTGATGGGTGGGCACTTAAAAGATTATAAAAGTGGAGAGACTGTTATGAGTTTCCTCTTTGGATCATCGGACATCACTAGTAAAGCTGCGCTCTCCCTTCACTGCATGTTTGTCTCACTTCTTATCTCAATTCTAGCAGGCAACAAGATCAGATGCTCTTGTTCAGGTGTCTAAATTTGAATAAGTCCAGGCTTTATAGTTAAAAGACAAGTAATGTTAAACATATTAACATATATTTGATAATTAATTTTATCAAGACTTTTTGGTGGATTATGTATACTTTTTTTTCCCCAAAATTAATTTCCTGCAGAATTTTCAATAGGCTCTTTTAGTTAAAATAGGTGTTTTTGAAAAGGAAATTTCAAAATTTCATGCCTAGAGAACACTGGAACATATTTCACATGTGCACGTGGGAGAGTCCTTATCAGACGTGTTCCCATGTGCAGAAAAACATCAGAGATAAGTGATGCCACTTGAGTGATATGAATAACCACATCTACGGAACACTACCTGATTTGAAATGTCCATGAATGATTATAGAGTTAAGTGGTGCAATAATGTGATTACTGAAAAAGTTGGATACTTAATTGTTTTCTTGAAACTGAATTTTCTGCATAGATATTCTATAAAGATACTAAATTTATCAAATAAAGCTTATATTGTGAACCAGTTGTCACTCCATGTGACTCCATATGTCACTACAAGTGCAAAAAAAGACATAAACAAACACCAAGAATTGTTTTGTGAAATTTGTCATGACTGACAGTCTTCTGTTAAGGTCTCTGAGAGAATGTAAATGAGGTCTGTATTGTTCGGTGGCAAGGGAAAACCCACACAACCAATATGATTGATAAGCAAGCTTCGTTTATTTTCAGTGCACACTTCAATTTATTTTCCACTTACATGAATATGCATGCAAAGCTCATTTTATTGGTTATTAAACTTATGAGCACACTTCTACAGACTCTAATTGGTTACATCTCTTTTACAGCAATACAGGCTGTGTTCGGCTTGTTTTCTTCTTTGTTTAAGTTTCTCCTGCTTACACCAAGGTCAAACTATGTTTCCTTTGCAAGCTTTCTCATGAGAACAGCCAGGTCGAAGTGTCTTAGCATATCTCTGTATTCTTTTCCCATGAGAACAGAGCAGTCTGTAGGCCTGCTCTCTCATCAAAAGCTGAGTTGTGCAAGGGGCTTATTGCCCTCCAAAAATCCTATAACTCTGAAAATTCTCCAACAGTATTGTTAGGACAATTTAAAAAAAAAAAGAATATAAATTCAAGTCTATTGAATTTACTTAGACTTTATCACTTTATGGTGTTCAGTTATTCTAAAACAGCCAAGTGCTTCCTATAAACATTTTGCCAGAGACAATATTTTACCATTAGTTAGCAAACAGTTAATAACCTTCAAAAATCTGTAAAATCATTTTAACTTTCTTCTGTTCTGTTTGTTTTTTAAACCCCAAAATAAAGGCAAAAGTATACATTTAAACTGTATTCAGAATCTAGCAAAGGAAAATTAGCCTAAAACCTTCTCATTACCCAGATATTCAGAACATAATAAAGGAAAATTAGCCAAAAAAGTTCTCATTACCCAACAAGAGAAAAAATATTTGTCTTTATTTATTATCTGTTTATTCATGTTCTCACAAAACATGCCAGAGAATTAATAATACATTTTGCAAATAAGTTATGATCTAAGATATCGGTCTGAGAAAGCACATGCACATGCCTGATCAGGGAAGTACTTAACTGTATATCCAGCTTCAAAAGGACTCGAGCATATTCAGTTGGACCCTTTCCAATATTAGAGCCTTCAGTAATGAAGTATTGAAGGAGAATACTAGCACAAAAAGCCATAGAATCATTTAGATTGGAAAAGACCTCAAAGATTGTGGAGTCCAATCATTAATCCAGCTCTGCCAAACCTGCCAGTAAACCATGCCCCTAAGTTCCAGTGAACTAACTTATCCTGCAGAATCAAATTGACCAATAAATATAGTGAGGTAATCCCAAATTAAACTATTTTTAAGAGCAATATTTCAAAGAACTTATTTACAGCATAGATCTCTAGGAACCATGGTGACATGACCAGGCTGATGATATAGCACGGGAAAAGTATCCAAAAGACTGAGAGGTCAGGGCTGAGACTGAAGAATGAAGATGGAACCACCACCTCTGCCACTGGTTGATTGGAGCCTTACACAGTGCCTCCAAGATGTGGATGCTGTGGACTGCTCTCCAGAACCTCTAGGTCTGTCTGGGCATTGTTTGCCATGACTTGCTGCGTAACATTTTCCATGTCCATTCATTCTTCAGTTTTCTGGGATGTAATTTTGGATTCTTAGGGTTGGTTTTCGTTCCTGCAGTTACAATCTTCATTTTTGTTGAGTTAAGGAATTTTACATGCTCATGCTACTCTTTTTAGAAGCACCAAGCATTGCCTTTATTAGAAAAATATTTGATTGTTCTAGATTAAACTTTTATCTAATCAATTATAAAATTTTCTTTGAAATTTACTTCTTTCTTTATTGCAACAGCATCTATGTGGATTTACCTTTCCTCTTTCTTTTCCTTGTCACCAAGGATTTTTCTATGAGAGCTACTTATTGCAATGGTTGACTCTGAAACCCTTTTGGCAGCTACTAAGCAAATTGTCTGTCACTGATTTGTATTGAAAATAAGGCCAGAAAGCAATAAATTCAGTCGTAGAAAGAAAATCGCAAATCTTTGAATCCTGAAGGCAAGCTTGCCATTATCCTTTCAGCAGAATGTGTTGCATGTGGAAGTAGCATTTTATATTCTTGGCTCATTTCTTTCCTTCTTGTCTTGGTATATGCTGAAGACTGAAGAAGTGCATTAGCAGCCAGACACTTACTATCCTCAGGGGTCTCATTCCTCAAGCAAGCTTAGTACACTTGGGCACCAAATGAAGGACTTTTTTGGTGCTTAGAGGAAAATTATGTGATTTAGGTATTTGAGAATGTGGTGCTGACAAGGTTGAAAGTTTGATTCATTTTGCAATCTATCTGAATTCTTGTGAACAAGACAAACCTTCCAATTTCTTTGAATTCCCTAATATTTTTCCAGTGTGAGATGTTGCTCTATAAAAGTTAAAAAGGAAAAGCTACTAAGTCTGTCATTTGGCACATATTTATTTCAAGTGTAATACAGCACAAACAACCTGTACTACTTCATACCCAGGTTACTCATTCCCACTCTTCCATCACTCCCTCATTTTTTCAGTAAAACCATTTTCAGGGCTTTGAAGAGAGTTTGATTAGATAAGTGACCTGGGTTAAACATAAACTTTTCACATTTACTCATTTACAGAGTTATTTTTTAGCCAGATCAACTCCTGATCTAGATGACCACACAAGCCCTAGTCTGATGTAGAAGTGAGGTGGCAGAAGAAACATAGCAGGTGCCTGTCAGTGCAGTTGGCACTGTGAAACTCCACTTTCTCCCCTCTCCCCATGGCTGCCAAACACATTCCTTTTCCTTTCTAACTTCAAAACAAACTGTGTTTTTAATTTGGTCAGTTCTTCAGTCTGTCTCATGATGTTGCAGCTGAAGAGGCTGAGATTGGACAATGTATGGGACTGTGTTTGGGAGATGAGGCAATATCCTGTATGTTGCAACCTGGTGCATGACCTGAATGAGCAGTGCTACTACAGGTGAAGGAACACCTAGAGAGCATCCACCTATGGGAGAGTGTGGTAAGGATGAAAAGGAGGAATCAAGGATGGGGATGGCCATCCTGACATAACTGTCAAAGAAATAAACATCAACCTATTATTTTGAACCCCTCTTGAATTTTGAGCTGTCCACTCTTCATGCAAAAGCCTGAAATCAGATTAGGACACATAATTCTAGGTGGAATGTCTACATTGAAGCTTACAGCAGTTTAGCCCTTCTCTCAAGCATACCCCTCTCTGGTGCTCCAGAGGTTTCAAAATCTCTGGTTTCATAGTACAGAGCAAAAATACATTAGCACGAACTTTAGGTCTGTGGGAGTGCTGTGGGTGAGGGAATCTGAACAAGTAACAATTGCAGGAAAATGTGTTGCTTATTTCTGAAGAGAATAGAGCCGTAAGTTCTTGCATTTCTGTTGGAAATCCTTGTTAGGTATCAAAACTATCATTTATTTACACAAGTTTAATCAAGAATATGAAGGTTTTTCTTCCAGGATTGTGTTCAGCAGATAAGATTTCTTGGGCTTTTTCACATTTTAAGAATTATTCTCATTATATCTAATTTAATTCATTGAAACAATTAATTCAATTTAATCCAGACTCAAGATTTTTGAGCAGTTTTTAAATCATCAGCCCACAAATTTGCTTAATATATGGGATTTTCAAAATTCTTAGGGTTCTTATTAAATCACAAAGCCTGTTTGGACATGAGCATCATGAGTGTTAAATTAACTTCTTGAGTGCCATTAACTAGACATGATAATGTTAGGTGCTTTACTTTTTTTTTTTTTTTTTTAAGTGACAGAAGAAATTCAGCCGCTGGGGGCTTGGCTTTAAAAANTAAGTGACAGAAGAAATTCAGCTGCTGTGAGCTTGAGCTTAAAAAAACATTAAACTGAAATAAATTGCTGTTAAGTGTTCGTTTCTTTAACCTTTTGTTCAATAAAAACTCAGAACCGGTTAACTCAACAGCTGAGAACGCATTTAATCTTGATTGCTTCATTCTAGCATTACTTAATTTAATTTCTTTTATCTTTATCCCTAGCTTTGAAATCTTACTAGCTCTTTCCAAGCCACTGTGATTGATAGTCATATTACTCTCATGTGAATTGGTAGTGAAGGTGATGTTTCTCTGCTTTGAAAGCAATGCCACAAATGAAATTGAAACTATACTTTTAAAAGAAGAAAGAGTACTTATGATTTGGATAAAAAATATCAACTTTGGGATGAATACAAAAATTGAAGTATAAGAGTAGCTTCATTTAGTCAGATCTTACATTTCATTTACATTTTATATCAATCCTTAAGTGCCAATTTTAATGTTAAATGAGCTGTTACTTTGGAAATAGATTATCTCCTTTGATGGAGTGCCAAAAGGTTTGACATCTAGTGCAGCACAAGCATAGTTGAAGAAAGCCATCTTAAATGCAACAACTGTCAAGGACAATGCAAATATACTGCTCTATTCAGAAATCTCTGTATGCTAGACATATGCTGGTCATGGCTTATGTGGACTGAGAAGTGGTAAAGCACCCTGCAAGTATTTGCTCAATGTTTCCATTACTCAGACAGCCCTTAGTGTCCTAGCATGTGGACCTTTTCACTTATTCCAGTTCAACTGATTCTGAGATCTAGTTTTGCTACAATATATTGACAGCAACAAAAGCAAAGAAATTAGGGGTCCACACCCAGGTTCAAGTTACTGGCTTTGTGTCAAGGCTGGTACCAGGACAGCATTATGGAGCTAACTCTCAGGGAGCAGCCTGTGTGCCTTCTGTAGAAGTCCCTGAAATCAGTCTACTGTGGAGCTCCAAGTCCACCCTGGACATATCCCAGTTCATACATTTGGGCACCTGCTAAGCAGGCTAAGCAGTTCAGAAATGTCTAGGGAAGTACCTATCTCCTAACTTTCCTAGGTAAACCATCAAGCATGTTCAGAGTGTGTCTGACATGCCAGACTAGCAATACCTAAGTTATTTTCTTTCAGAAGCGATTATTCACCGTCCTTGCAGGAGCTAACCAGTTTGATCACCATCCTAAGAACTCTCTTGAAGGGAGTGAGTCTATAGCTTGTACTGAAAAGGAAACTGCTCTAGTCACTGTGATGGACACCAGCCATGTGCCTGCTTTCCACAGCCATTGGGCTACTTCACAAAGAAGAGTGAAGAATTTGTACTGCCACAAGGCAAACAAATGAGAAAGGTGCACCTCTATCTGCCAGTACAAAGGGTGATTACCCACAAAGGAAGTCAGACTCTGTTTTGCTTTCCCAATTGCTTGTAGATTTATTTGGTGATTAATTTTTAATGTAATATTCCTAGACAAAGGGATGGGGAAAAAAAGTCATACTTACTTACGTAATTTGTATTACATTAACATCTACAGTCCCTGACAGGGTTGATCTCTAATGTTCTAGTAAAGGTATTAATTTGTTAAGGGACAGCCTCTAACAGTTTACAATTTAACAAAGAAAATGCAGCAGTCAGGAAAGGATGGAGGGTTTATGACATATATGAGTTTAGGCTATTATGGACCCTTTTCCCCTTGTCCGAATTTCCCTTAAATTTCTGTTTTTGTCTGTCCCATTTTCATGGTGAAGTGAAGAGCTCTGTACAGACCAAAGCATCCAAAATGTTTCTAATACCTACTATCATCATGCAGGTATTATTTCTGAAGGACATTAGAATAACTCTTATCACATAGTGAAACTATTATTTATATCAATAAAGCCAGGCTTTAGATGAGTTACATAAACCCAGCCATGTTACATTTTGCATTTAAAAGATTACAGGTTACTAAGTACGGAAACTATCCTAAATCTGCAAAGAGCGGTAAAAGATCTACTTCCAAACTGAAAGCACTAACACTTCTGGGAGCTTATATTTGATTACTAAAATCAGTTGCTGTAGACATTTGTTTTTCAGATTTTGAACTTAAACAAAGCACAAGCCACTGAAGAACCAGCATTCATCAGTTGTAGTTTACAGCCATGTCTTTTTCTGTTCTGTTTTTTTTTTAATAATCCTCCAAGCTTTTTTAGGATTAGGCCTAGCCATATTTATTTTTGTATGAGGTTTTGTAACAAGTTCATTTTGATGATTCATAGAAATAAAATCAGTGATGAAACAATGACCTATTAACCTTGGAAGTAGGAGTCACAGAAGGCAAGGTGTGAACTGAAGCCACCTCTGTTCCAATTCTAGAGGCACGGGGACATGTTTGCACATGAGTAGACATGCTACCTATGCCCTGCAAGCTATGCTAGTTTGAATTCACTCAAACTACATGAACTCAAATAAGTGTGCTGCATTCATTGCCCTTGAGATTCACTTGGAATAACAAAATCTGTGTCATCCTATGCACCAGAGCCCTTCCTCATTCTCTTTCCCCATTCTTTGTGCATATTTCAAACTCTGTGGAAAAATTTTATGACAAGTAGTCAATCAGTCCCTTTGGTTATACTTCTTTGGACCCACCTGCAAAACTCTAGAAGCAGGTGAAATTTTTCTATGAGTGCAGAGATTCTTTGTATTATTACA
>VYZS01089219.1:0-22511 GCA_013400695.1 Neodrepanis coruscans | reverse complement strand
TTTATTATTATTTTTGAGGGGTTTGATTGACTTAGAACATGCTGTTTCTTTAAATATGCACATTTATTTCACCAGATGCATTTTTGAGGAGGATTTTTCAGGCAGCAGATGTTTTTCTTAGATGTGAACAGACTGTTTTGCTCTTGGATGCTAAAGAGCCCATCTGATGGTGTGGTAAATTGTTTGGAAGTTTGAAGAGCTTAGCTGGCCTTTTATGTATTTGTCACTGACAGGTAAATTGCAGGTTAAGTGCAGAAGCAGCATTAGCTGAGGAGTACTGGCTTCCACAAATCTACCTTGGCCTCTAATCTGAATACAAAAGGAAGGAAGGAATTAAATTTGACCCCTCGAATATGCTGTTTGCTCAATCCTAGACTTATTTAGTAAGCTCCTTTAAGGTGCTTTCTGTTTGTTCTGGCCTCATCTCAAGCAGGTACAAGAATGCCCACAAAAGAGGACACTTTACAGGTAGCAGAGTGGATCAAAGCCAGAACCAGTGCTTTGTGTGTCCCAACAATGCCAAAGGGGCAGGCTTGAAGGCTCTCATGAAGGACAGCTCATTCAATTTGTTCTCCAAAGGCTATAATACCATGATTGCTGTTGCAGGTCTGCACACTCCCTGAACACAGGAGTCCTGTGAGAGCCACCAAGCCTCAAAAAATTGTAGAATGGTTTGGGTTAGAAGAGACCTTAAAGATCATCTAGTTCCAACCCCTCTGCCATGGGCAGGGACACCTTTCACTAGACCAGGTTTCTCAGAGCCTCATCCACCCTTGCCTTGAACACTTCCAGGGTTGGGGCATCCGCAACCTCCCCAGGAAACCTGTGCAATACCTCACTACTCTCACAGTCAAGAAGTTCTTCCTAATCAAAGAGAGCAGCAGTTGAGCTGCGGTGATGACAAGCATACAGTTCAGTCCTTCCCTGTTTGTTTTAAAACCTGAGCTGCAAACCCCTATGTCAACTGCAAAGTCCTTTATACACTGTAAAGGAGAGTTTCTAAACAGGAGACTTGAGCAGAAAGGGTCTTGTAGCTAGGGACAGTCTGCTGGGACACAGAAGATTGAGGTTTTATTGACTGCTCCACAGGCACATTTGTCTTTTATAATTGCTCTGCTGAGGAATACTTTTGGGAAGCAACTAGGTGATCTTCCTATATGATCTTCATATTTTTTGAAAATGACAGAGTCTCTTCCAGAAGATACTTCAGAACCAAAGTAAACATCTATGAAGCAATGTCAATGAGAAATGCCTCCTTCATGGTGTTTGATGTCCAATTCAAACTAATTCCAAGGCTTTCTTAATAACCAGGGAGGATGGTTTGATGAAAACTGTACTGAGCTGATCCAAGCTCACCTTGAAGAGTGTCCACACTTCACTAGGGAGAAAGGTGGTGGAGTCATTGTCCCTAAATGTGTTTAAGAAGAGGTTGGATGATGTACTTAGTGACATGATTTAATGATGGGATGGTATTAAATTGGTGATAGGTTAGGTAATAGGTAACAGGTTGGACTTGATGATCTCTGCGGTCTTTTCCAACCTTGTTAATTCTGTGATTCTGTGATTAGCTGCCAATGAGTCCCACTACCCAGAACCATACTCTGTTTGATTACTTGCCTAGTAGTGCTACCATCTCCCAAAGGCAGCTCAAGAGCCAGGAATAGTATTTAATGTCCATATTACAAGCAAGTCAAGACTCAAATTTTTTCTGGGGGCACCATCCTGGAGAGCTCAAATCAATAAGCCATGGTGCCCCCCTCAGCGTGTTGGAGGTCCTCAGAAGAGAGGCTGCAAAGATCTCATGCATGTGCAGTCAGTAGATCCAGAAGCAGAAGACCAGGACTGTCTTCACTGCTGACATGGCCTTGCTCACTGGTTTTCTTTGGCCTTTGGTAATCCCAGACACAAGAAGATGACAAGTGCTTTCATGGGTGCTTTGAATTAACCAAATTTGGCTTTGTCTCCCTTGTTGTTACCACCTGCTAGCAACTGCCACAACCACAGAGACCCTGATCTTCCCTATAGTTTAACCTTCTTCTTCCCCCCGCCCCCCCGCTTTTCTTGAACAAAGGTGTCATAAGTGATTTGCCAGCTCAGATGATATTTGCTCCAAGTGTAAACTATGTGGGTTGTGGAAAGCTGTCTGTTTAATTCTGAAATCCCTGATGAAGCTAAGAAACAAGGCCCAGAACAAAGAAGAAACTGCCACTTTTTGGCAAGAGTGTGCTGATTTACAAAGGGCATCCTTCAATTATTTAAGGAGCAGTCAGCAGTGCCATAACTTTAAGTATGAATCAAGTGGCATGACTGAAAAATTTGTCACAGTGTGTTAGATCAATGGTAATTACCTTACTGACATGAGTACTGTTATTATTTTACAGGGCTGCAAACAGGATCATGGACGTGAGGAAACACAAACTGCACTGTGATCAATACTCTCTGAAATATGACTCTCCGCGGCCCAAAATGGAGTTTTCAAGCCAGGCAAACCATTATAGACTGATTCTCTCTCTCTGCCTTTAGATGGATACCCTGAAGTAAAACACAGCAGCAATTGGTCAACTTGTTTCTGGCTTTGAACAGGCAAATAGTCACTTATTATTTTTAAGGACAACTGTGTGCAAATAAAAAGTCTGTGCAGCCAAACTCCACGTGAGAAGAGAGCTATGGAAGGAGTGTGGGGAAGGAGGGCTCTGGCTCAATGTTGTACCTGTTGTTTAAAACCTAGGAGTAATCTCCCTTGCTGAAGCACACATTTGGCCTCAAAGGTTTTCAAGTTCTCCCCTACCTATGATTTCAAAGGGTTGTGGGACTCCTGATTACTTGGCCTCAGAGTTGGGACCTATGGGATGTAAAAGCTTTCCAATATTTCCTCTCTGACAGTGACATATGATGTGGGGCAACATCTTGTATGTCATGTCCATTGATGGTTGAAGAATATCACGCTCTTTGCTGCAGTGTTTGATTAAATGTCCATGGTCAAGTCATGCACCAAACATGGACAAACAGTCCGGCTGGAAAGAAGGCAACAGATAACAGAGGCAGGATTTGAAGCTGTCACCTCTCTTCAACCCAGTTCACTAAGGATTGCATTTCCACTGACTGAGGACACTATGCCTGGCATATCTATAATGCATGGCTGCCTATCACACAAAGTGTGTAGAGGATCACCAGTGTGTAACCCCAAGAATGTGCTTGAACTCTGGAGCTTGTTTGGAATTGCTTGTTAGTATGGTGCCCACAGCCTTACCAAGCAAACAATCTAAAAGTTCTGTCCAGGCAACTTCTAGTAGAAGGGATGGTCTTGCCAAGCCTATGTGAGAGCTTGCTCAGATAATGTGAAGGAGATGAAGAGGGATTGACTAGAGACAAAAAGGAAACACATCAAGGGAAGGGAAATGCTGGGCACAGACCAGCAAGCACAGCTCCAGTGAGGAGGAGGAGGAGTTAAACAAAAGGAAGGAAGGAGGAAAAAATTTGCTTGACCTATGCACAATAAGCCATTGCCTGGAAGTGAGAAAGGAGCTTGCTGAGATCTTGGATCTGGAAGTGACACAGGGAGTACTACTTCGGCCATACCAGGTATGTGATAGCTGGAAAACCTCCCAAATACTGTGACTAGGCACTCCCAGGGAGAGAAGTGAACAAGATCCATCAATGGCAGCTCAGAGTCAAACAGGTGAACTGAAAATCAAACCCCTGGGGATAGCCACTAAGTGTGTATGAAGCACTATATCACCCTGTGAAGAAGTGAAGGAAGCGAAGGCCAGTGGTGAAGGTGACCATAAGAACAGGGAAATATTGCATCTAACCCACAGCTTTGAACTGCATTTCTCACCCCAAAACACAAGCAGATGGAAATCTGATAAAAAGTGAAAGGTGCAATAGATAAGTACTCCTGAATTCAATGCTTTTTACAAATCAAGGATCAAACTGATGAAGGACACAATAAGAAAATTTCTCTCATGCGGGCCAAGATCGTTTATAGGACAATGAAAAGTGAGAAAACAGAGAAGGTTACCTGGGAATACCTCGATTTCTGACATTTCTATTGCTCTTTGGATGCTGTTAGGGAATCTTGGTCTTTATAGCAGGAAGACTGAAGTGTGTCTTTGGGCTAGTTATTGCTTCTTTGTCATCTTATTCTGTCTAGCTGAATTCCAGAATGCCATAAAGAATGAAGTAGGTACAGGTAAGTTTTATCTCAATAGTATTTTATCCACTGTTCTATTTGTGTGTTGAGAAGATGAAATGGATGAATGGCATATGATGCCAGGACACTATCTGATGAGAAACAAACACTGAGTGCAGGAGCAGTGCCTCTTGTGAGGTGAATAGTTCAGAAGTGGCTATGTATTATTTTGGAAAGGGTCACAAATTAAGGCGTAAATTCATGTATACCTTAAGTTGTGACCTCATAAAAATGATCAATGGTTAATGGTGCAGATAACAGGATTCATAAGGGAAATTTATTGGCCACTTTTGTGAAATAAATATATTTATACCATACCAGTGGGAAATAAAAACACATCAATAAATCATATGATATCTACAACTATACTAATAGCATGAGTAGCTGTTATAACCAACATTTTTAGACCTACAGACACCCCCTCTGGCATGGTACAAATATAATACATGTTAGCAGCAAAATGTAGTTCAGTAGGAGACAGCAGCGTATATCCCACTTGTGAGTTATCTAGGCAGGCACCCCTCATGAATTATGGTCCTTCCTCAAAATACGAGCCACAGAACAGGAAAATAGATACTTCACAACCATATAATACCGGTCAAATACATAAGTGCAGTGGCAAAACAGGCTTGTAATCACAGAATCATTGAATATCTCAAGTTGAAAGGGACTCACAAGGATCATCGAGTCCAACTCCCATCAAGTCCAATGGACATACTTGTCTATTCAAAGCAAGGTGATCCCTGCACTTGCTTGCTCTAAGCAAGAGCAGATCTGAGCAACAGTGCTCATTTCACTGCTGGATTTGTACTGTATTATATTTTCAGCTGACTACCAGCTAAGATAAAATTCAAGGTAGGATCTTGCATGCTGCCCTACAAGAACATGCCCTGGTTGTGTAAGGCTCTGCTGTACTTTCAGGAGTAGAAGTTCGTATTTCCTGGGAGTTCTCAATTTCCCCATGTCCTAAGGAGCTGCAAGGTTTGCCTGGCCCTGCCTTTAACTTTGACAGGGTCTTCCAAAAGTGATGTTCCCATTACAGGAGCAATCTCAGCTTGCCCTGCTCCACCCACAAGCCCAGAGCATCCCATTTGCACTGAAGACCAACAAGGGCAGGTTGCACAGTCGAGCCTCCTACATAAACCGCATTGTCTGGTTTCAGGTTGCAAATTCAGTTTCTTCACGCCTTAAAGTTCCTGAACCTCACGTCAACCTTGTTTTGCTGGCTTGGACCGGACAACAGGCTCTGAACTGGCTGGTGGTCTGGTGTATGAGTACAGAGGTCATTCTGCTGCTGGCTGGGGTGGGCATTTGGGTCTGGCAATCTCCAACCATCCCAGGAAGACTCAGCTGAAAGATAAATATGTGCAAGACCATTTGGCTTCCACAAGTCATCTTCTAAGCCAAACTCCATTGAAATCCATAAAAAAAATGTATTGGCTACAACAGACTCTGGAACAGATGCATTTGCAGAGCTTATGTGCCTGATGTTACATTTTTGTCTCTCTCCCCAGCACCAACTCACGTGGAATCAGATCAAATCGAACACTTCTTATAGCTATCTGCATTTTTCAGTGAGGATCAGATTTTGCCAGGGTGGCCAAAAATTCCTGCTGTAATGTGACATGTAGCAGTATGCTGCATTGGCAGGGTGGAGAGATGTCTAATTAAAAAAACTCAAATATAGCCAAAATTGTTTGGTTTGTGAGATTTTGGAAGGCCATTATTCAAACACCAGCATCGTTGACTTTATGGAGGGAAAAAAAGTCTCTTTTCCATGAACAGAAAATAATAAATTGTCCTTGTGATTTTTGTATATTTTCAGCTAAGCTGCCTTCTTTAAAAAAAGTAGCTATGAATTTGCTTTCCAAATGTATTTTTCATTGTGTATTTTATCATCTCTAGTCCAATAAAATTTTCTTTAGAAAAACACATTATTGTGTCAGAAGGGGAGGAGGGTAAGAATACACCAGGGAACCTTTCAAAAATGTTTAAGTATTAATTTATTTCATGATGAATTTTCCACTGTCATTTTCTTAATAGCATGCACATGAAATAATCATGTCTTAAAATGCTCCGTAATTGAAGGACATTTTCATTTCCTGATTACTGAGGGAATCCTTCTTTGAACCTTCATTACTAGAGGATGTAAGCACCAGGCTTGCTTTCTTTCTCTTTTTTCCCATCTTCTAATTTATGTATTTCTTCCCTCTGCTAGTCTGCTGAAACAGTTTCATTCTGTGATAATTTTCACATGCACGAACCTTTGCTTTCAGATGAGAACAGATCCTGATATGCCCCTCACTGGTACAGAGCGAGGACACGGTAGGAGCTGCCACTCTTACTGATTGTATTTTGGTTTGCAGGGGATTCTGAGGTCACTTCTAGGTAAATTAGTAACAGAGACAGCTTCAGCAGCTGGATTTTGGCTAAAGTAGGTAAAAAGTCTGCCTTGTCCTGATGGGATGTCTGTGGTCACCCACCTTCTGAGTCCCATGGGAAATATCCATGGGATTCTGTACATCAGGGTCTGGCTTAGGGGTCAGATTCAGATCAGAGCCACTTCTCTCAGACTATTTAATTTCTCTGTTGCCCAAGACACTGGTTGTCAACTAGTCCCAACACTTCCATGGAACCAAAGACAAGACACACTGTGAAGCTCTGAGCTGAAAATGCTGAACACAACCGCTGGTACCATGTCCTTTCTCTCTCCCCAGAGGCTAAGGGCCAAACCCAGATCCTGGGACCCCTTTTGTACCCGCAGCTCACCCAGGGCTGGGAAATGGATGGCCACCATAACTTCAGAGAGGTGAAACATTCCCCACTCACACAGTAGCCAGCAGCAGAACCGGAAGTGACACAGCTGGTGGGAGGCTTTGCAAGCCCATAGTTATGGGGTTTTCCCTAGCCAGATCTCTGCCCCTCTCAGGGTTTGTCTTCCACTCCCATCAAGTTCCCTGCACCCTTAATTCACCTCTCCCTCTCCCCTTGCATCAGCATAAGAGGAGGAAAGACGGGGGGCTGGGGAGGCAGAGGAAGCACCACTTGCCATGAAGAAAAGGAAGATTTATTAGTGTTTATCCAGAAATACCAGCTAGCCTGCTGCTGATCCAACTGAGCCCAGCAGGCTGCAGATTGGGGATTTGCACCGAGTCCGTTCTGTGCCAGGCCATTCATCACTCCTGGGCGAAGCGGAGCCGGCGTGCAGTGCGGGGTGGGCGCCCCGGGGAGATAGCAGGGGCTGGGGGTGCACAGAAGGGGGATTGCCACCGGCCCTGGTCCCTGTGGCTTGTGCCCCGCGAGCATCCTCAGCTACCGCCCCTCACCCCCCTTTCCCTCACTCCCCATCTCCGGCTGGCTCCGGCCCGCACCACACAATCATTTTTCTCTCTTGAACTCGCTGAAGCAAGCGAGACATGTCAGTGCCTGATGAAACCCCATTTTCACTGATTAGCTCCCTTAAAAATATTTCATTTATCAGTGCCAAGATTTAAGTACTTCCCACTTGCAGGCAGCCAAGTGTATCTTGTTGACTATGTAGCACGTCCATTTACATCGGCACTGACAATGTTACAGCAAGTGCTAATGTCCCCTCGCCCTCGCTCTCCCCTCCACCTCCCCCCGCAGCATCTCCGGGCTGGCAGAGCTTAGACCTGTTTTATTGCAGACCTGTCCTCCTCATCTGCAGAAAGAAGAGAAAACAAGGAGGGAGAGAAGGAGGAGAGGGGGGATAAAAAGACATCTCTGATGTGTGTCTCTCTTTCCTACAAGAGTCATTTGCAAAGTCATAAATTTCTATTTCCTCCTCCCCCGTTCTATTATTACCTGGGCCTCAAACAAGTTTTACACTCATTTATTCCCAAATAGAAATGCAATTTCCTCAGCAAATGATACCTAGCTAGAACTCCATTTGTGTTCCACCAAGAAGGCTTATTTTCTTCTTTTTTATATTTGTCCCCTTCTTTTTTTTTTTTTTTCTTTTAACACTTTCATTTACATCTTACCCTTTGGGATGGTCCCTCCCAGTTCTATCCTCTCCCTCAAGGGCACATAAAGGAGACATTTAATTTTCTGTTCCAGCATCATACCTAGGATTTCCAGCATTCAGGAGCTGGCATGCTGAAGCAAGGGATTGGGTGTACATTTTTGTTTCCAAGTGACAAAAAAGAGTGGAATTTGAGAGAAATAAATGGAGCAAAGGACAGCTGCATGTGTCAGGGTTGCTGGTTGAGAATGGTAAATATTTTTGAAGGTGAGAAGCAACGTTTACAGCAGTATATCACCTAAGCATTTGTACCTAGCCACCAAACCCAGTGAGACCAATAAGAATGGGAAAAAAATCACTGTGGAAATTACAAAGTCCAGTTTGATGGGAAAATTTTGCAAGAAGGGGAATGGTAGGTGGTTGTACAAAAGTTATATAGCTTCTGGAAAACAATCCCCTCAGTAGAGTAAAATGTGTTTCACACTGGTTTTTGATCCAGACTTAGTTCTTTAAGTCAGCAAAAATGCAAAATGAAATTTAAAAAGAAAAAAAAAGCAATACCCTGGGGAGAAAACGTCATATAAATAAGGCTCCTTCCTTTGTTTTCTTTAGACCATGTTCTCATAGCAACAATCATGGGCCAGAGCAGAAGTCACATAGAACTGGGGACTGGTGGTTGAAATATTTGGGAGAATTGGCTGATCCTAGAAGTAAAAGCAAGTGATGAGGATCCCACAGGTAGGAGATGGCAGCTGCTGCATGTTTGGTGTTCACAGGTCCTTAGGCAACTCCAGTGGACTGGACCGTTAAAGTCTGCTCTGGAAGGATGAGTTGCATGTTGCAATTTGAGGAGAACAAATAGGGTAGGCTGAAAGGACATTATTCGCTGGACATGAATGGTAGGAATCAGAGAAATGGAGAACCTGCTGGGAACACTGTAACTGAATTCCTGCTGTGAATGTCAAGCTTCTGGGCAGGATCTAATGCTGGATGGTCTCTGCCTGTCTTGCTGGAAGAAGGAAGATTGCTGTTTTCAGAGTATAATCTCCACAACCTCTTTGAGACGTCGGAGTTCGTGTCTGGAGAGATTATCCAAGATCTTGTTAGAGTCCACATCCCAGTCATGAGTTCTCATTTGTTCTCTTTTAACAGACAGATAAGCCCAGCAGTCTATCCTGGACAATCCATATCACCCATGTGAGGGTCTTATGGGTTACAGAATTCAGCTCAGGTGATGCTCCACAACCTCATGCAACAAGTCCTGAAGTGACAGTTGCCTAACTTCACTCTGAGACAACTGACTCCTGGACATGACTGAGATGCTTGTTACATGACTTTGAAGTTGGAGTCACTCCACTGATGTCAGAACATTACCATGGAGTTATTTCAGCACAAATAAGGGCGAGATCCAGCTTATTCAGAATATACCCTGTTGATGGGTGACTCGTCGAGGAAATCTGATTTTTCTGCTAGTGCAAAGGTAGTATCTCAAATTCATCTTTGACTATGGCTCTGTTTTCTGCTACCTACCAGCTCAGCAAACTTACACAAGAGCAAAATTTGTTTACAGAAGACCTTCTGGAGCAAGTCTTATTCAGCTTTTAGTTTTTTCGTATTCATCCCTCATTTCACACACTGCTGAAGGTAAGTACAAGAAATATCCAAGCTGAGGTCCCATCAAACTGACATTTTAACTGATTGTTCAAGGCCTAAGTCACAATCAGTGCTGCTGTCCATAAAAACACCACATACATATTTTAAAGCGAAGAATAAAGAAATCAGCCACCCTTTTAACTTCCCTTTTCCAGCACTAGATTTCCCATTCCAAGATTAAGAGCCTAGAAATACTAAAGGATAAATGCCAAGGAGATTTCTTTCATTGGCTCATTGACGTCCTGACATCTCTGCCGAAAACAGAGTGCTCTGATAGAAGAGAACAGAAAATGCCCAAATCAACACAGCAGGGGTCTGAAAACCAATATAGTCTTATGGCTTTTGGCATGTTGCAAGCAACATAGTCAGCCACTACCCTAATTCAGGATAATATTGCTCTATCTGCAAGAACATATGGGGGAAAAATTGCACTTAGTGCTGAATTGTTTCATGCTGGCTCAGCATGGAGAGGTAAATCTGTATGGGAGGATCTCCACCTCAGGTTCCATAAAAGGGCTCAGGGGACATGAGGATTTAACTGCATAGAAGATCTTTGGGTTTTGAGAGATGAAGCTGCCCTTGTTGCATTCGTGAATGCAACTATAATGTGGAGTGTTGGTGAAGAAGGCAGAAAGAGAAGGTGAAGGTTGCAAGTAGACGTAACATTTTAATTATAAAAATTTTAATTTTATCTGCCAGCTAGGGTGTTATTTTCTTCAGCAATCTCAACTGAGGTCAGAAACAGACCGTCCTCGTTCCGCATTATTCCATTTTATTTGACGTTTCTGTGACTTGTTTGAATTTTCTACATCACAGTTGCAGGTGAAGGATTAAACAGCCTCAAGCCAAGGGTGGAAGGGGGAATAAATGGGTAGGACAGATGTATATTGGATTTGTTTCTCTGTCTCCTTCTGCAGAAACTGACCCAAAACAAAGCTCGTGTAAAGTTCTGGAACTAATCTTCAGGAGTAAGATTTCCACATGTAGGGTATAACCCTGGGACTGACTTCATTCCCATCACTCCAAAGAGGGAGAAGGAGAATGGGGCCAGACCGCATGTCCCTGACCATCAGGGACCAACCACAGGCAAGGTACTCCAGGCAGTGTAAAGGATATTTAGTTTGTACAACAACCCATTCTTGTCTTCTGATGCAACTGGTTCAATCTTCTCTTTGGAAAAGACCAAGTAAGAGATGCTTGTTAGCAAAACCCATTTCAGTAAAGCACTGAGCATACTGAGCTCCTGCTTTGATTCGTTTATTCCTCACCTCTTGACTCTACTGCCTGCAGCACAATGAGCCCAGCAGATATTGTACAAATAAATACAATTGCAGATACTGATGAACTAGACTGTGTTGGCCATGCAGTGCATGGGCAGCCTGGATATCTCTGCTGTGAGACTGATTCATCACTCAAAATTACCAAAACTAACAGCAAAACCCAAACCCATCAGCCCCATCTTCACCACTACCTCGAATTTAAAATATTTTAGAAGACACATAGTGGTGACTCTCTTTCTACTTGATTCCTAACCTCCTGCTCCAGCCTCCACTAGAGGAGCACAGTCTTGGTCCATCTGTCACTTCCCCTTTTCCATGCCCTATGCCATTTCCATGGCACAACCATCACACTACTCTGCTGAGACCTCTGGTAGAGAAAAAGGCAGCAGTGCTGCTGAGAGAAAATCAGAGCAAGTTCAGCTGCTCAGCATCCTCTTCAGCAGCTGTCTTCAGAATATAATCTCCACAACCTCTCTGAGACGTCGGAGTTTGTGTCTGGAGAGATTATCCAAGATCTTGTTAGAGTCTTGTTAGAGAACTCAAGTCTTGAGTTCTCGTTTGTTCTCTTTTAACAGACCGGTAAGCCCAGCAGTCTACCCTTGCATCCTGCAAGCAAAGCCACACATACCTGCTAAATAACCTATCAGCAACATGCAGCTGTGTGCTAGGGCAGCACACAGAGGGTTTGGGGCTACCATTAGAGACAGAGGGACTGAGTTCAGGGTAAGCGGGACTTCAACATTCAGATGCAGAATGGCAGAGGAAGAGGCTCCATTCCTTCTGTCACTCCTAGAACAACCAGCTTTGCAGTCTGTGAGGGATGAGGTCAGTACCTTTAATGTAGTTTTGCACCTATTAGCTTGTCCGTTTATTTTCAAACTCCCTTAGAAGTCATGATGTTTAGTGTGACACATTTATTTACTAAGCTAGTAACCACAAAAATGAGCTGTGTGGCAGCTCCATTGAGCACAATGCTAATAATTGACAGGGCAGTCCAGATGGTGAAATAGAGGGGAACAGAATGGATTTTGCCAGATATTAAACTTGACCACAAATGGAGGTGGTTATTCTATTAGTAAGCTCTGAAGGGGAAATGCCGTGCACCCACATTTACACTGCTATAACACTTCTGGCTTTAGTTTCTATGAATCTTATTTTTCAACCATAGATCTGAAAAGGCTTTATAAAGAAATTGCACCAAGGAGCAGAAACCAAGTTGCTTAACTCCTAGATTGACATGCAATTTGTTGAACCACATTTCTCAAACACTTCAGCCTTGCTGTCTTTCTTGGATCAATCACAGGCCTGTCTGAATCACAGGTAAATGCTAAGATTTTGCATTGAGAGGTGATCCCAGTCCTGGCAGCTTCAGTGAAACATTTAGATTGGTAGATGAAGCCAAAGTTTGGAAAAACTAGATGTTAGGCAGCATTTGTTATATACAGAATTTTCATAGGTTCATACACTAGGCCTATATCACTTAAGAAGTTTAGATTTAACCTTGGCATAATCACAAACCGGAGCAGAAATTGGTCTACTGCCCGGAGGTGAGCATCCATCCACCTGACAAAGAGGAGAACCGACTCAGTAAGCAGTGCAACCCTCTAGTAGGCAGACAAGCTTGCCTGGAGGGGGATGCAGAGTTGGTGTCCCTGCCAGCCACTGCATTGTCTCAAACACTCTTTATTTGAGCCAGCTTCACACTGCTGGTTGGTGCTGGTCTGGCCACTCTCAGAGCCATGACTTTGTTTCATGGCTGTGAAAGTGGAAAGCTCACTCATGAGAATTTCCTGTCAGCACAGCCTTGGCTATTATTTCACATTCTTCCTCCCTACCAACATATTTGAATGTGACATTGGTGGAATGTTCAGGAATGGCAAAGAACTATCTTCTGGTATGTCTCAGGAAGGTGCTCTATTCAGCAGGCTAGAATGTCACACTCCCTTCACTTCCTTCTCCACTCCATGTTCTCCACTCCTAATCCCTTCTGAAATACTGTTTTTTATTCTAATGATTAGGCAGACCTATTTCCCATGAGTACTCCAAACTCACAAAGGCATGATGCAACTACCAAAAGAGTGAGTCCCTCTGCCACGTACATACATGGCTTCATGGTCACCACTTTGGGCACAGAAGTCATCAGAATGGCTGGTGAGAGTGCTAAGAGATCTCAAGACATCCCATGTAAAAATTGCAGAGTAGGTGCCCATGTCAAGGAAGTTAAAATAAGGTTGGATGGAGCCCTTGAAAACTATAAAAACTGAGATTTAACTGATCTCCACTAAATCCCTATGGGATCTGGGGAGCTGTTATTTTCTTCCTCTGTTTATTTTTTTTCTCCTACCTTTAAGCTTAAAACAAAAAGCTTTCTCTTCTTTTACTCCCCCTCCAGAAATCCATAAGGCTATAATTAAAATGTCACAATGAGACCACTCAATATTTATAAAGAGTCAGATGCTGGCAGGTACAGTTTGGGATCCACATCCAAAGCTAGCATAAAGTGGTAGAGCTAATGGGGGTTGCCTAATTTACACTAGGAAACAATTTGGCCTGAGGTTCCATATTTTCCTGTCCATCTCTGAACATATAAATGCTGGCTCAAGACTGTGTTTTCAAGAAGTTTCCTGTGAGTATTAATTTGAACAAGAGCAACCATAAATCCCTGGTATTTCATGAAGGCTGCATAGCTGCAATTTCCCTCTGTAGGAGGGCAGAATGGTTTCATTTGCAGCATCTGTCCTTCTAAATGGAGGAATAATATTTGTCTTCATCTGGTTTTATTTATCTTATTGCTGTTGTCAACCAACATTTGTAGACTGTGGTTCATCATTTATTGTTCACCCAACCATTCCACTTAAGCAAAAGGCCTCTTAATATGCTCTGTAAACTTCACCCATTTGGCTCATGGTGCTGTTAATTTGCATATCATTACAATATCATTAGATTCATGGCTCTGATTGAATACTTCCACCACCCTGTTACTCTGTGCTGGAAATCTACAGACTTTTGCTAATGAAGTATATTCAAGGCTGGAGAAGTCAGCACTGCAAGCTCATAGAAACACTAAAGAGATAAAAGAGTCAGGAAAGATGTGTCCAATGATAGTGTGTGGCCCCTTTGAGTTACAATTTAGGAAAGCACTCAGATGTGATTTTAATCTCCAGACCTTCCCTTGTCTTTGGGGCTTGATCCTTCTTCCAGAGAGGAAATTTTTTGGCTCAGGTGTCCTTTTAAAAAAATTAGAAAACAACAGAACAGTGACTGCCACCTCAAAGCAAACATGTTCATGCCAGCCAAGCCTGGCAGCCAATATTCCCACTAGTGAACACATGTTCTTATTTAAAATATTTGCAGTCATTTAATTCTTCATGTCTCCAGTGATCACATCCAAGTGATTCACACTGCACAGTCTGTCCCTGAAGAGCCTGTGATGATCATAATTCAAACAGATCTATTACCTTTTAGCTTTCCAAATGTAATTATAATCCAATTAATTAGATACTCTCAGTTGATTCTGGGTTTCTTCCTCCAATCTCAGTCAATTGCTGCATGAAACTAATGGCTGTGAATGCTTAAGATCATTCACTATTAGTGTTCACTCTTCAGTAGAGGCTAATGAGAAAGTCAGGTGGGTGTTTGGCAGCCAGTGGCAGGAAGGCATCCTAGCACTTTTTTAACATGATGCCTAAACAAATTTTGCATTCCATTTGAACTTTCTGTTATTTACTTTAATTCTCTTTTCTGTGCAAAATATTTTCCATGGGAGTTGTAACGGGTTAAGAAATAAAAAGGAAAAAAAGGCTGTTTCATTATGTGGCATCAGTTGCTTAACAAAACAGGCTCTGTCCCCATTAACCATGCCTCAAAAACAGAAAGCTACAAGCTCCATGGGAAGAGCAGCACGTGTAATATCAGGTGAGGGCACAGCAAGGCAGTAGATGGTTTTCACTGTAGCTAGAAGGAAAGAATAAACCCTCACCCCACCTGGGGAGGTGACCCAATTAAAGTAACTGAGAGGTAAAAAAAAGAAGTTAAAGGAAAAAATATAGGAAAAAAGGTATTAAAAACTTTCTTCCTTTGCTTTCTATATTAAAGCTTTGAGGAATCCTCGCTAAAATCCAGGATAAACCCAAAACAAAGCTCCAGGACTGGTATGTCTACCCTGAGGAGGTATTCTTACTTCTCAAAACCAGGACGGTCACAAGCATCTACTGGCAGACACAGAGGGAGAACCCTGGTTAACCTCCCTCCAGGCTCCTCATCTCACTGGGTCCTGGCCAAGTCTAGCAAACAGCTCATTCAACAACTTCTGCTGCTGCAACATAGTCTTGCAGCTCACAGAACTAACATCAGCCAGAGACCATGTGTCTCCATGGGCATGAAGTGTCCATGGGCTGACAGGGTTTAATCCTGCAGCTTCGTAAATACATATCTGTAACCTTCTCCAGCCTCACCAAAGTGCCTGCAGTCTCTGGGCCCCTAGAAATGGGTCACCTTGCAGCATTCATGCACAAACATTGTGTGAGTATGAATGGAGAGGCTGTGTATCAGCTCAGTTCTGCCTGTGATACTGGACAGGTCACTTCATTCCTAAAGCTGTGATCCATCTTCTTGGTTATCAGTTCTAATCATTAGATGTGGAAAATTACCACAACTATGGGGCTCTGATTTTCACCTGAAATTTTTAAAGGCTTCAGAAGTTATGAGCTCTGGTTTTCATTGAGAGTGCTCAGTAAGATCACTTGCTAATCACAATACATAACTCAAGGGCCTCCCACCACAACCTTCTGGTAACATCAAGTCTTTAACTGAGAATTGGTGGTCTTGGGCTAAAATCACGGACATATTCCATGATGTATCTATATGTGAGAGAATAGACATACAATTGAAGATGGAAATCTTGATCATGAATCAAACCATGAGGAGAAAAGAAGAAATTTCCAAGTAAAACACTCTTTATAAAGAGTTAGCTCTCTTCTCTCTCTTTTCTCTCTCTCTTCTCTCTTCTCTTCTCTTCTCTTCTCTTCTCTTCTCTTCTCTTCTCTTCTCTCTCTTCTCTTCTCTTCTCTTCTTTCTCTTCCAGTGACCAGTGACAGGATCTGAGGGAGTGGCCTGAAGTTGTGTTAGGGGAGGTTTAGGTTGGATANCTCTTTCCTCTTTTCTTCTCTTTTATTTTTTTCTTTTCATCTCTTTTCTTTTTGTCTTTTGTCTTCTCATCTCATCTTCTTTACTCTTCAATTATTTCCTTTTTCTTTATTTTTTCCTTTTTCGTTTCTTCAAAATGCTGCAGAAAAGACTTTTAAAAGTGGGTGAAGAAGGAAGGCAGCAAGAGATAGCTCTGAGGTACATTTCAATCTGCATGGTTCAGGAAGGAAGGAATTTTCAATCTCCTCTCTATCATTTTCGATATCATTAATCCTGAACACTCCATTTTCCATGCTCGCCCGCCCAGGCCTGGAGAGTGAGCGACACATAAAGTGACACATATTCATCACTTGGCATTCGGTGCTGTGAAGGCTGTAATATAATATTAGTGTTGTGTTATCACTGTCTCTCTCACCAGCCTTGGCTGCGGCGACGGTAGATGACATGAATCGATCACCTGTGACATTTTTGATTTGGTGTCACTTTCCCCATTTCTGCCATTTGTTTTGGCAGTTAAGAAGTAATTGTGTGACATTAGCATGGAAAGACTCACTTTCCCAACCCCTCTTCTCAAGCAGGAAGAAGGGGATGAATCTCTGCTGTCTTGTTCCATGGGTTCAGAGATGCTTGCAAGAGATACGGTATTTGCTGCAATCTCATTCCCAGGAGGCTCTGTAGCTTTCCTTAAAGCCGTCAGGGGGTGTAATGTCTGAGCCAGGGACATGTCTCCTGCAGAATGCAGCCAAGCTACTCTCCAGAATTGGGGAGCACAGTGGGGGAAGGTGGCATTATGAGACACAAACAAGCCATGGGTCCCTGCTCTGCCAGAGGTTTCCCCAGGTGACTTTGTGTATGTCACCGAGTCCTTACTGGGGCTGAGACACCTCATGCACAGAAAACACAACAGCAGCCAGTTAAACAGTAGGAATCTCTGCATTTCAATGCATCTTGTCACAGCAGATAAAAGTGGATGTTAATACTCACACATCAGGGACCAGGGACCTTCTGTTAATTTAGGAAATGCTCTCCCGGTAGGGAAGATTTTTTTGTAATTGTCCACTGGGAGCTTTCTCATAACTTCTGCTAAAGCAGCTTGTACTGGCCACAGTCAGAGACAAAAACATGCTCAGAACCAGCTGATGTGCTCCCAGATTACGACCTTATGCTGGTGCGCTCCCTGTGCCATTGGTCCCTGACTGCTTTCAGGAGCAAGCTGGGACTGGATTGTGGCAATTTCACACGTGGCTGCTTTTCAGCTGCCGGGGTGGAAGCTGAGGGTGAAGGCTGGAAGACATCAACTCTTGGGGAAACCCCCCAGCTTGTCCCCCCCTACACACACACACACAGTGATAGCCCCATCTCTGCAGGAGCTTCCTGCCAGCTGGACCTGTCAACCCAGTCAGGAGACAAATTGTTCTACGTGTCAATTTTCCATTTAAAATGCAAACTAGATTTGACAGAGTAAACTGAATAAAGATTTGGATCGGATAATCCAGTAAAAGCTAATTACTAAAACAAAATGAGACACTGAGACACAATCTGCCTCCTCCCCTCTCTAACGAGGTTCATTTGACGATTTCTCTGCCCCGAGTATTAGCACTTTCTACCAAGAAACACAAGCTATTAACTCCTTTTAACAATTTATGATGTTCAATAAACTGATTAGGAGCCCATGGTACATAATTTAAAACCATTTGGATGTCCTATGGCCATTAAAGAGAAAGCAATGAGTCTGAACAACCCTGCTAATTACAGGTCTTGATGACTCCTGATTAGAAATCCTAATTAGGTGTCCTAACTATATCTTTTCTTATTTTTAAATTTATTGTCTTCATCTCATCACCTTGTTTACCAGGTGATTTAGGAAAGTTAAAAACAGACCTCCCGTAAACTAAAAATTCATTAGCAAACAGCATCACCAATAAAAAAATGCTTTAACACAAGCTCCTAAATATTTTGAGTTTGGTTTTATTTTGAAGTCTAAAACTAGTTGCAGAGTTGGGTGGGCTGGCTTTCTTTCTGTCTTCTAATCTTCCATTTATCACATATTATTGAAAAGCCACAAAAAGTGAAATATCAAAAATTGCTTTTCACCCTCTCCTCTTTTTCATCTAACATGAAGCTTCCCTAGAATAAAAAACAAATGAGAGAAAGTAAAAATTTCTTATCTTCAGTATTGGTATAAACTACAAATGTTTTCTAATTTCTTCTCTTTTTTCCTTAAACATTCTTTTACAGGCTATTTTTATTGCTGATTCAAAAATCTACCCTTTTTTCTTATTCATTTTCATAATCAGTTCCACAGAGATAAAATTATTTAAAAACCTATAATCAAAAGTGTATTCCTGATGCAAAGTTTAGCAATAATCATAATCTGAATCTGGCAGCTCAGTTTTCATGTCCAGTGTCTCCAAGCCTAATTCTGTGCACTGGGGTGATCTGCAGGGAAGGAAGCACACGTGGAAAGATGAGCTTGTGCAAACAGAGATGTGATGTGGAAAGAAAGCAAAAATGGTTTCATCCTTCCACAAGGTCCTGTTCCAACCTGTTTCTCCAGGATCCAGGTCTGAACAAACAGAGAGTCAGTGCCATCAAGAAGGGAAAAGCAGAGAACCCAACACCCTTTGGAAATGTTCATTAATGGCTAATCCTCCTCCCTCTCAAATATCTGTCCCTCATTTCTGCTCTAAATTCATCTGCTCTATCTTCTAACCATTGGGCCTTTGTTCAGCTTTTGTCTGCTGGATTAAAAAGCTGTCTGCTACAAGAACTTTGTTTCCTGGGAAGGTATTTATAGATAAAAATCAAGTCACCATTTAACCTTCTCTTTGTTAACTCAAATAGGTGAGCTTAATCTAGCCCTCAGCCAGGAACACTTTTATGCACTAGCAGGATGATGAGTGCAGGTGATGATATCCTCCTTGGCATTCAAGAGCTAATCTGTCTAGAGGCTTTTGCTAAAATTTCGACCTAGTGAGCACCAAAGTTAAAGCAACAGGAACACTAATTATTTTCCAATGACCAGAAAATAGCAAGGGTACATCAACACTGTCAGCAAACCTGGGAGTTGTATTCCAGTCCTATCTCCATGCATGCTTCTCATCCATCCTGTGCAAACACAGTGTGGAACCAGGGATGAGTTCACTCCATCTTTTTGGGGTGGAGGAGCCATCTGAGGTGCTCTTGCTTAGGTGATCTGGAGGAACTAAGAAAAGACAGTGCTTGGCACTTAGTACCCCAGTGCCCAAGGAGATATCCTGTGCTCACCTCCTAAAAAGATACTGAAGTTTTAAATTATTTGATAAACACTGGACAGTAGGACAGCAAACATGAGATAGCAACTTAGCTGGACTGGTCATTTTCTTTAATTCCTGCAAGCAATTTGTTGATTGTAGGTACAGATAAATACAAATATTCATGGAAAGACCTTACAGAACCCTTTTCAGCATAAATTTTACAGCCTTACGAAAAACCATAGATCTGTCCTCTGTGAAAACTGTTGATCAGTCAACAATTTTTGCAGTTAGTAAAAATGTTGTGCCTACACTTGCATTTTTTAAAGCAATTGACAGCTGACAAAGAAGCAAAGTTTTACTGGAAGAAAAAAATTAAAAAGGAGAAGTGTTTCAGATTTGAAAACGAGAAAATAAAAAGAATGTAAGTGAGGGGAAATCCAAATGAGACATTTTGGGAGAGACATATTTGTGATATGAAGTTATTTGACAATCACAGAAATTTTAGATCAAATGTGCTCAACACCTGGCAAATTTTTTATGGGGACAAAGTATGGGCTATAAAGGATATAATCCCTGATATCTTTCTATTGGAATGAACTGACTGTCTTGCACAGGTCTGTTTCAGGGACAGGTGTTAATGAAGTCAGTGAGTGCAGAGGTCTCAGTGCCTCTTTTTCCTGCTTTTTGGAGGACTAGCCCAATCCATTCTTATCTTTTGTACCTACTTCCTCAGTAGCCCCTGTAATGATGCTAGGAAGGGTTTGTTGTGCTCTCACATAGCCCCAGACCTACTCTTGTTCACCAAATTTACACCTATCTACAGGAGGGGCAAATTTTGTTTGTAGAACCTGCATTTCAAGATCAGGTTGAACTTTAGTGGAGACATAACATACCAAAAAGTGAAAGTTATAAAAATGCCTGTTCAAGCAGTCTTGCTCCCACTGAACCCACTGACAACTTGCAGCTCCGCCAGGAATGGTCTCCTAGGACAGGCCATCTGGCACTGCCTGCATACCAGAAAGGCTGTGAGCCACCCATCTCCTCTCCAAATTACTATGATCTTCCTCATGGATCCACATTTCATGGCAAGGAGCAGTAGCTTGTAGCTGGTGATGACCAGCAGAAGGGCCACCACAAATGCAGCCCAGGAGAAAGCTGGTCAGAGCCAGAGGCCCTTTGTGTTTGTTTGGCACATCAGCCAATAGCATCTTCATGCCTGCCTTGCAAATATCATCACAATATGATTGGGAAGGCAAAATCTTCTTTTAGGATATGTTGTTCCATTCTGTACAAAGCCATCATGTGAGTTTTAATCTGAAACTTTGCCTTTTCGTTGTTTTTGACATGAATGTCACTTTCAGTAATACTTACTTATCATGCAAAAGCATAGGTGTTATCAGCATGATCTCCTTTATGGGTGATCAACATGGGGAATATGTGACCTTTGACTCTTTTAATATCCAACAGAAAGAGGCTGCCTTTCTTCCAGTGAACTGAGCTCTTCATTTGTTATCTCAATCTGAGATTTAGCAGGATTCAAAACTGATTAGTTTAGAAAGCATATGGGCTATGAAAGACATTTTACGTAATGGGTTTAAATGTCCCATTTGGTAAACAAGCAAACACACTACTCACTCTGAATAGCTGATATTTTTCATGCTTATTATTTTTAGAGTATTATTTTAGTATTTTCTGCTGTGGGATATTTTTCCACCCAAAGGTGTTCATGCCGTGGTACTCTAGCCAATGGATTTCCACAGGCAAAGCAGCATCAATGAGATCTCCCTTTCTCTGGTAGAGAGAAAGAAAAGAATTTCATTGAGAACTATGTCCAGTTGTGAATGACTGAAGTGAAATGTTCCTGCCTTACCTTTTTTTTTTCTAATTTATTAACAATTTTGGCAAAACTGATATGATTTCCTACTGCTCAGGTCCCTCCAAATCTATATATTAGTAGAGAAAAAACCCAACATCTCTCTTGATTTAGATTCTAGACTTGATGATCGCAGTAAAAATAATTCATTATTGATGGCAAATTGACAAATTCGGTCCTCTTAATAATCTACAAGATGAAGTTCCTTACAATCCATAAGGCTGGAGGCATACTGCTAAAACAATCCTATTCCTTAGTAGCTAGTCTTGTCCTTTTACAGATGTGGGTAAAATTTTTGCTCTCTGTAAAACACCAGGGTCAAGGTGACGAGTGCAGAATCACTGAGACGTGTGTAGAAAAATTGCTCTTTCAGACATTTGATTTATGAAGTATCTGAATAATGTGGTCATGTGAGCCTGAGAGGAAGGCAAGGAAGCTGGTTAAGAAGCACTGAGATCCCCTCTCCAGGCCCACATTTGCATCCCATACCCACAGTAGCATTCATCTCACTTGATGGTAGCTGTTTAAAATCTAGGCATTCCATTTAAGCCAGTAGTGGAAATTCCTTCTCAATTCATGAGGAGATCAGCAGCTGCAGATGATGATTCATTCCTCTTCAATCAGGTATTATAGCCAACAGATTCCACCATCACAGCAGATGCCTAGTCACCTGATTTCTAAATAGTTAGATAAGACCAAACCCCAAGTACCCATTTACCCTATATAGATCACCTGGCCCAAAAGCATCTGACATTCACATTTACATGCAACACAGCTCACCACAGTATATCTGGACAGCCTGATGGGATAGGAGAAGAACAGGGATGACTTCATACAGGGAATTTTTTTGCATCTCACCCAGCCTTTTAACACACCTCTGAGGCCAGCCCCATTTTCTGAGACAGCCAGCCTGGCATCACTAAGGACTACGGCTCCAAGTTCAGGTGGAGGCCAGTGATGAGTGGTGTCTCTCAGAGCTGTGTCTTGGGGACTAGAGCTCTTTAATATCTTTATCAATGACATAGACAGAGGAATAAAGTGGACTCTCACCCAGTTTGTGGATGACACCAAGCTGAGCAGTGCAGTTGACACTCCTGTAAGATGGGAGTCATTCAGGGGAACCTGGACAAAATTGAGAAGTGGGCCC
>VYZS01089217.1:780-13202 GCA_013400695.1 Neodrepanis coruscans | reverse complement strand
GCTACTGTTCTAATTAAGGCCAGCTTTGCTTATTTGTCATCAAGCTTCAGTTTCTTGAAAGAAAAAAAACCCTTGAAAATTATCAAGTGGATCTTCCATAAAAAACAATACAACATAAGAGCCCCTGCACTGGGGCTTGTGAGTATTTGTGAAAACGTGGGGTTTTCCTGGTTTGGTTTTATTTTTGTGTATGTTCTGATCAAAATCCCTTCTTGGCTGGTCTTGATTCCACAGAAATCCTCATGGAGGTTCATTTTGAGAGGTGTTATACCAGGGTCTGTATGATTTCTTCATAGAATTATTGTAGCATGAACCAGTTCTCAAGGTGAGGAGAGACCGCATTGCTGTGAATGGAATTGTAAAGGTGGGGAACAGTCTCCTCCAAAGGAGCACAAAGGTCTGTGACAGTTTTTGGAGCAGTAGCACAGGAGAGACAGCCAAGCTCTGAAGAATCTAAACATAATGAGATTTTAGGCTTACTCTACACACTGCCAGAATTAACCTAGTGTGAATCAGTAGTGTCTCCTGATCATTTACCAGATTTGCTTCCATGGCTTCAGGTGACCAGAATTTTTGGCAGAATCCTTGTTGAATTTTCAGAACACCAGGTAAGCTGATTATGTAGCAAGAACAATTTTTTTTTCTTTTCCTTTTACAGAACTTTTTAAAGGTACAGGTTTTTCTAGCCCAGTGCATCAAAATTTTTACCTGCTTTTAAGCAAATTTGTTTTTCACTGGTGATGGCTGATGTCTGCATGTTAAATAAGTTTTTTAATGATGAAGTGAGATGAAGTTCTAGAGCTGCTGACCTTTAACAAATTTCAGGGTTCACCAATGAATTGTATGTTAGGCCGATGGACACACATGTTCTGAAAAGGTCAATTATGACAAGTTTTTTGAATTTGCATAATTATGCTCTCCACAGCACTTTGAATAAAAATAGCAAATGCTTTGCCCTTTTAAAGTATTCAGGTTTTCCTCTCTTCCTGTCTTTAACTTGCTTTTCCTATCTATAGTCAGTAGAGTGGTGTGTGCTAAAGTATCCTGGGCCAGCTGCCTGGCTTCTTCCAGTGGAGCTGCTCAGCCAAGGCAGGGTGCCATGGCTGTGTTGGCTCAGGAACTCAGGGAAAACTAACTAAAGCATCTCAGGAAGCTGTTGAGTTGTGCTGGGTAGATGTATCCAGCGCTTTATAATAATTTTTAAATTTCCTGAAAATCATGTGTTGGAAGTCTCAGTTGAGGCATCCAAAAAGGAATGAAAGCATTTTACTTACATCTCCTTGTTTTCACTTCCCATTTGCAAAATGACAATAATGTTATCATCTAGTCTCACATGGGTCATTAGGAAAGATAACTTGTTTATCAGGAAGATAAAAATTCTGTGTTCACAATGGGATTTGAATGATGTGTGACAAATAATTTTGTGGCTTCCCTCTGAAGAACAAACAGAATAATATGCCATTTAAAGAGAAAAGGAGTAGCATGTGGAGTGAGTATCACCCAATCTGTGCCTTGGTGAGACAAGATTAGGAAGGGAAATATTTCGGTTGCATAATTCTAAACCTTATACACATGGGATGGTCAAATTAGTGTTGTTTAGGCAGCTTGTATTCTGGCAGTTTTTGAGTGCTTCAGTTTCCAACTTTAGCATTTTTTGTGCTGGGTTGTGCATTGGAGGTGTAAAACATGTTTACTGCCATGTGCTCTGAACAACACTGCCAGTCAAAGGCAATGTTTTTTCCCCCCATTAAATGACTTAATGTTTTGTGTTGTTCTTCCAGCCACAGTTACTTTAGACATTTTACATGCATGGTAGTCAGGTTGGTGAAAAATAGCATGGGAGCTGACGTTAATATTGCAGGGGAAAGCAGATCTAATAATGTATTGCATTATACATGGGGCTCCAGCACCTCCAGGAGGCCTGGGGGATCCCAGCAGAAATCTTGAGAGAGCTGAATGGTCCAGAGTATTTGATTTTTGATGTGGTAGTGGTTCAGATAAGGAATGGATGTTGTAAGGATGGGTTTAATGTGAAGGTCACCTGCAGGCTAAAATGAGATAAAGCCTCTGTGCTGCTGTGTGATGAGCAGGGTCAGGAGAGTGTTGATGATCCTCTGCTGGTCTGAACTGACTTTTTGACTGTGTCAGAGACTTGTGCCCTCTCCTGGCTACTCCTTTCCTCTTGGTGCCTTGGTATCTGTAATCTAAATGATGGAGCAAGAGCTGGCTTTAAACCTCTATGGGTTGTGTCAGTTGAAATGTTTATACTTGAGAAGGCTTTATTGCTTTGAAGCTTGGTACATTGAAGGTTGTTGGAGTTGGGAAAGCTGTTGTATTTTGTTTCTTCTGGCTGTGTACATGGGAACCCCTCCTTACGCTTACTGAAGCAACAGTGGATGCTGTCTTACAAATGGGGGGATTTGGTGGTTGTTATGTATTTCCTGTAGAGTAGGAGAGTGGCTACTTGAGAAAACAATTTAAAATGGAAATCAAAAAACTCTGGGCGATTCAGATATCATTTCTCTTTCCCACATGTCATTGCAAGGCAAGAATAAGTGCTAAGAAAGCAAAGAAGCTGTCAGTGACAGCATGTGCTGCCCACCCCGTGCTGCATGGCAGGAACAAAGAATGTTATTCCTGCCTTTTTTAATGATTCACTGTACAGAAGGATAGGGTAGGCTGCCATGTCATCTTCCTTCCAAAATACTGTAGGCAATTGGTTTTCAGTTCATTTGCTGACATTTATCACATAAAACATGGTTTGCTATAGTAGTTATTAAAACGTGCTGGAAACAGTGGATCCAGGTACTCATTTGCAGAAATGAGGCAGAACAGATTCAACCCGTGTCATCCGTGTAAAATCAGGAAGAATTACAGAGGTCAAATGGCTTCAAAGCTGCTTTTAGGCAGTGTCTACTTGTAGCTGAATTCCTGATCCTTCTTAAGAAAGTGAAAGGCTCTGTCCAGCTGTGCACTGTAGAAGAAAGAGCAGTCAAATTGTGCATGATAATGTATATTGGAGTTTCTAAGGCAGATTCAAGTCATTTTTAGAAGGGAAGACTTTGAAAAAAAGTTAAAATATAAATGACTTGCCTTTGAATGCCTTATGTGGTCTCCTCTTGGGGCAGGCAGTGGACCAGTTGTCTTAGGCAAGGAATTCCTTTCCCATCTTCCCTGGTCATCCCTGCTGTGCTGGTGCTGGAGGTTTTAACACCCCTCCATAAGCTGTGGGGCTTGGCTTACAGATCCTGTCTGAAAGATGGACAAGCGCTATCCAGAGCTAAGAAACTGGTCAGGGTGAAAGTTTGGGCTTGATACCTGTAGGAGAGCTAATTTAGAGAGAGGTAGAAGAGGTCAGAAGTATATGGAGTGACTCGTCCTCATGCTGTAGAAAGAAAGAAGCCTCTGCAGGAGCTAAACTACTTTCAATCTCAAAAGATATATATGATCAAAACAATTGTCCTTCCCTGCAACTGGCTGTGGCATCAGATGATTCCTGCTTCTCTGATGCCTGCTGTTACCAGCTGGTTTAGTTCTGCTTGCTCTGGAACAGGCACTTCCCACCTTCACAGTCCCCTCAGATCCTGCTGTTGCTTCTCTTTCAAAGCAGTGTGGAGTATCCCAACTCAGAAGGAGGCAGAGATGTAATTAAAGAGCTTTGACAAAGCCAGGTACGGACAGAGAATGTGCCTGTGTTTTTGTGTCACTAAAGGAAAATCCTTATATCCTCATGGCCAGGTTCATTAGAGATGGGCTGGACTGGGGAGTGGTAGCATGAGTGGAAAACTGTTTGGGACACTAAGCTCAAATTAGTGTCTGGTTGTTAGTGGCATCACTCTGGGATCAGCTCTTGGTCCAGCAATGTTTAACATCTTACTAATGGAGAGAATGATGGGATGGTGCACACCACCAGCAGGTGTGTGGACAATGCCAAATGGGGCATAGCAGTGAATACATTGGGGAGCAGCCCTGCTGCTGAGGGGCTGCGAGACAGGCTGGAGAAATGAGTGAGAGGAGCCTTGGGAAGCTCAGCTAAGGCTCGTGCAAAAGCACCAGCTGTTCCATCTGCAGTGGAATAACCCCTTGCTAGGTGCTGTCTGCGTTATAAGCAGCTTTGAAAACAATCCATGCAGGGGAAGGGGAGGGATCCCATCCTGTCCCTGTTCCCAGTGCTCATGAGATGGAGTGCTAGTGTCTGGTTTGGGGTCCCCAGCACAAAGACAGTGGCATACAGGAGCACAACCAGTAAGGCCACTGAGGTGGTCGGAATGGGAGCATGGACTGGACTTTTCTCAGAGGTGCACTGAGACAGGAAAAGGGGAAACAGACACAAATTAGAACACCAGAAGTTCTGGCCGGATAGAACAGGAGGAAACTGCCATGAAGGTGATCAAACTCTGGAACCAGATCCTGGAGAAGAGGTGACATCTGCATTTTTGATGTTCAGGACTTGTGGGACAGAGCCCTTGCCTTCAGCTGAAGGCTGGATTAGGGACCTCCAGTGGTCCTTTCCCACTGATGTGGTTCTGCTTGGCAGCTGGCATTGAGACTCTCAGCACGAGAGCAGCTTCTTCACTGACAGACACTAACTTGCCACCAGCCATGAATCATTTGGTTGTTGAACTTGCTGCCCAATTTCACTTTCCCAGTGCCCCTTCTGAAGGAAGGATGCTCTGTTTTTTTTATTACTCCAGACAGGTTTAGTGCTAAAATATTTCTTTAGATATTTTTTAAGCAAGGTGGCCTCTGGCTGCAATTAATGTCCAGTTGGAAGAACTGGCAGCATTATATAGCAACACTAAACCAAATCATTCTACCTCATAGCATTATTACCTTGATCTGAAAATTTCCCCAGGCTGCAATTTGTCACTAATATTGCTTTCAGCTAAACTTATCCATACCAAAAAAAAAAAAGAGTTAATAGAGCTGCAGTTCTGTAGTTGCTGTCACCATTTTTTTGGAGATGAGTTATTATTTAGTACGTTTTACTGACCAAGCTTATAGAGTTCTTGGACCTTGAAAAATGATGCAGTGGTTTATCACGGACTCCATAAATTGTTGGACTATGTAGCAGAAATATCTTGGTCTCCTACACCATAAGAAAGGAAGGTATTGCTGAAACATAGTAGATACATACTGCACTGATATGAATGCTTGGTTGTGATTGCCAGTGGCAGAACTGATAGAATAATACTGAAATTCACTGCTGCTTTTGTGCTTTTGCTTGTTTTATGCTGTACTTAACATAATTTGAATGCTGTGACAGTGACAATGACAGTGACATACTATAATACAATTCCACCTGAGACAATGCAGCTGGAATTAATAACGTGGAAAGACAAGGCTGAGGTGCTTTGTCATCAGTTGGCATTAGATTTATTTTTTTTTTTAATGGAAGTGATAGCAAACCCAGTGGCAGGAGCAAGCTTCCCTGGCTCAGATGATGCTTTGGGCCAGCACAGGGAGGCCAGGCAGGCTCTGTGGTCTCATAGTGCTACAAAAAAGGTTGTACCAGCATCATATCTGGTGCCTGTAAGCCGAATGATGAAATTCCTTCCCACGTATCAGCTGAAGCTAGTGTGGTGTGAGAGGTGTGCCTTGTATCCACATTCATATCAAAATTCCCTGGTCATGCTGCCTCTTAGCTTTCTGTAGTAAGAGACTTCAGGGTGAGAGTGGCTGTCTTGCTGACAGTCTTTGATGATAGAATTTGAAGGGGTCTTATTGGTCCAGCCAAATGAATTTTAACTGGGGTATTGGACCCTAAAGGAACAAATGAAATATCAGGAAAAAACATTCAGGTGAAGAGCTTTAGAACTCATGATACATCTCTTGAATTGTGCCTTGAATATAACAGTAGCCACTAGAGAGTGCAGAGCATGTTTGCTTATGGGGTCTTTACTGTTGCTGCTTTCATCCCAAAGATAAATCAGTTATCAGCTTCTAACAGGAAAGGGACCTGAGGCTTGTTACTCTTCTCTTGAGCCAAAATACAGCTATTGGTGAAGGCTGATCCTGAAGTGCCTGAGAGCTGTGATGATCTTGTGTTCCCTTGTCCTACATCCATCTCTGCATCAAAAAGATACTTATCCAGAAAGTCAAGCAAGACAAGACCACTTCATTCTCCAGCCACATGGTATTTAAAGAAGGAAACTGCAGATAAATCCATATATTGCAATGGCTTTGGCCACAACTGAAGTGTTGCTAAAAAGCTGAACTGAACTCTTTTTTTTTGGAGGCAAGAATGCTGCTCATATTGGGAGGAGAGTGGTAGAGCTGCTTTTATAGCCTTGTAAAAATCAAACTTTGTGTGCAATTGGCCCATAATGTTAACTCAGCTCTACTGGCAGATATTTTGTTTTTTTAAAATAGTCAAGGAGATAGTTACAAAATCAGCTGTAACTCATGCTTTGTGAGAGGTTTTGGATTTGTAGTTCATTTTAAATATTTGTTGCTTAATTTAAAGGACTGTGAAAGAGACTGGCAAAAGAAATTAATTGACATGAGATACTGTACCAGACTTTAAATTAGCAGTTTCTCTAGTCAATAACACATATTTTAAAATGTGTGGAAAATACCTGCATGCATGACAGCCTAGATGGCTTGTCAGAGAGCTTGGCTGGGAGACACTATATTCATATCAAGTTGGCAAGCTTAGACTAATCCAAACATCAAATAAATAGAATAATTAATTGTTTAACAAACATGAACATCACTGATAATTCTGTGTGCAAGGCAGAAGCCATTTTTCTTTTTTCTGTCTTTGAGTGGGAGCTAAATTTCTAGGTAATTCTAAATTTCATGTACTTGGTGTTAGGGCACATGTGGAATATGTGCACAGAAAACACACGGCACATGCACACAGAGAAATGCTCCTCCTATAACAATTCCTGGTGTAGGAACATGAGTAACATGTAGTACCATGTGAAAACACACAGAATCCAAGATACTGGAACTCAAGGATCAGGGAATCCCAGGGATCAGTTGGGCCCAGTCCTGTCTGATATCTTTATTGATGATCTGGATCAGGGGATTGAGTTCACCATTAGTAAGTTTGCAGAATTGCTCCCAAGTTGGGAGCAAATGTTGATCTGTTAGAGGGCTGGAGGGCTCTGCAGAGGGACTTAGGGAGGCTGGATAGATGGGCAGAATCCAACAGCATGAGATTTAACAAGTCCAAGTGCCAGATTCTACACTTTGGCCACAACAAGCCCCTGCAGCCCCACAGGCTAGGGACAGAGTGGCTGGAGAGTGACCAGGCAGAAAGGGACCTGGGAATGCGGGTTGGCAGCCAGTTGAACATAAGCCAGAGTGTGCCCAGGTGGCCAAGAAGGCAAAAGACATCCTGGCCTGTATCAGGAACAGTGTGGCAACCAGGACTAGGGAAGGGATTCTTCCCCTGTACTTGGCACTGGTGAGGCCACAGCTCGAGTGCTGTGTCCAGTTCTGGGCCCCTCAGTTTAAGGAAGATGTTGAGACGCTCGAACGTGTCCAGAGAAGGGCAATAAGGGTTGTGAGGGGTCTGGAACACAGATCCAATGAAGAGTGGCTGAGGGAGCTGGGGATGTTCAGCCTGGAGAAGAGGAGGCTCAGGGGAGACCTTGTCACTCTCTACACCTCCCTGACAGGAGGGTGTAGCCAGGTGGGGGTCGGTCTCTTCTCCCGGGCAACCACTGACAGAAGGAGAGGACACAGTCTCAAGCTGTGCCAGGGGAAATTTAGGCTTTAGGGAAAAATTTGTCACAGAAAGAGTGGTTGGCCGTTGGAATGGGCTGCCCAGGGAGGTGTCACTGTCCCTTGAAGTGTTTAAAAAAAGACTGGATGTGGCGCTTAGTGCCATGGTTTAGTGGATGAGATGGTGTTGGGTAATAGGTTGGACTTGATGATCTCAAAGGTCTTTTCCAACCTAGTTAATTCTGTGATTCTTCAGGAGTGTGGCATCAATTATGAATTCAGAATAGTTTAAGAAGCAAATTAGAAGTTGCTTGTTCTTGGTGATTTCTATGTGTGTTTCTCTGGACTGCTAAAAATATAGGGAAATGGGCAAGTATATGGAGGGGAAAAATGAGTATGAAGAATGCTTTGTTCTGTATACAGAAACAGTCTGAATAAAAGCAGAAGAATAATAGTCTTTTTTTGACACCAGCTACATAGGAGTTCTGGTTGGCAGTACAATAACAACAGCTGTCAGGCAGTACTGTGATATAATTTCATGCTTTTCTTTGAAATTCTCTGGCTGAGATTTCTTGAAATTGTGATGTTTGGTATCTACTGGATGTGCTTTAAATGAGCTAAAGGTACTTTGTACTGCCTGAAAATTTGGCTCTCCAGGAATGCCAGGTTGGGCACCCAAAATCAGTGGTACCTTAGGGGGAGAAAGTATGTGCCTTTTCTGTTCTCCTGTATCTTGATCTTGGCTTCTGAAGTATAAAACTTGCACTTCAGTGTTCTTTTTACTGGTATTTTTTTTCCTGTTTTAATATGTTCCATTTCCGTAGGGAAAATGCCAAGCAGTCCATCCATTGACCTGTTACTTTGTAAATGAAGGTCATTAGTACATCCCAGTTCATTGCCTATCAATGTGAAAGCTGTAGTACAACTTTTATCTGTCAAATGCTTCATTTTGTTTGTTTTAAATTCCGTTTTCTTTTGGTTGCAATTTAAACAGCTGTTTTCTGAATCAGTCCACAAATAGCAATTATGTTTTATAATGATTATCTTTGTGACTTAAGTTTTTAACTAGGAGTTTGATTTCCTGCTCTCAGCAATTTAAAAGTGAGGTGGCTCAATTGAATTTTGAGCTGCAGTGGTGTAAAACTGAGTGGAAAAGTGGAAAAGTCACATATTTTGCTTTAGGTGTTGGAGATTTTGTATATCCAGGCATCTGGAGTTGCATTCCTCTACCCAAAGCTCCTGTGTTTTCTGTTTTACGTGTCATGTCTTCTGCAAAAAATCAAAGTCCTTCTTTCCTTTGCAGTTCGCACCACAAAAAAAAAAAAAAAAAGCTCTGCAATTACAAGAGAGGTGATGCCCAGCAGACACAGAAATGTGTCTGGAGCTATAGAGAGCTTTTCCTATTCCCTTCTAGGGTGTCAGTCAAGGTCCCTAAGGGGTCCATAGCTGATGCTGGGAAAAGTTCTCATCCACTTCTGTCCTCTGGGAGCCTTTCAGATCCTCCTGCCTCATGATGGGCTGCAGTGTTTCTCCTGCTCTGTCTCGACCCTCAGTGATATTTTACAGGCAGAGAAATGACTTGAGTAGATCTTTATTTTGCTTGTGGCTAGAGGCTGCTTATTGTTCTGTTGGGTTTTGCTCTTCAGCTGCTTGTATTTCACACTATTTCACACTATTTCAGCGTGACTTTCTAGTTTTCAGGTCTATTTATTTTTGCTTTAGCTTCCAAGGATATATGGCAATGTCTTAAACCAGCTTTGCTTCTGGAGAAATTACAATGTGGAACTGAATCTTGGAGCACTGAGTGTGTCCACCTACAGTGTTGTTTTTTTGTCCCAGCCTGAGATGTTCGTGATAATGAGATTTTCTCTGGGTTTCGGTGAAAGGGGCCTCAAAACTTAGCCCTGCTGAAGAGCAATTTGGGCAGTGTGTGCCATTTCAAATCAAATGTCACCCACCTAACACCCTGCTTGCTGAGTTGCCAAGGTTTGTGTGTTTGTTTGGTAAGGGAGTTTCGTGTTGGTAGAGGTGAAGCTGTGTGGAATTTGTTTCTTTCATCTGATGCTTGGTTAGGTCTCTAAAGCCTTAGTCCCAGTTACAGTTTACTTCTGGTAATGTAAGTTGTGTAACTTTCATGAATGTTGACCCTTTTCTTTGCCTTTTTTTGCAATGAACTTTCCCACTTATCTTCTCTCCTGTGGTTGTTAGATATTCAGAACTAGAAATCATATTACCAAAATTCACATTGAATAAGGCCATTTCCTATTAAACAAATAAAGTTATTAAATAGTCTTGATGGTTTTTCCATAGAAGCTTTCATAGTAAGCCAACCCTATCTCAACCCTTGATTAATAGTCCAGGGATGTTGGCATTTGGAATGAGGTTTGCAGTGCTCAGAAGTCCAACGCAAGTTCTCTGTCTACAGGCATATGTGAATAGGTGATGAATCAGCAGTATTTTGTCTCTGAGCCAAGAAACATAATTTATTGCTGAAAGACCATTTTTTGTCTGTCTAACAATAAAATGATTTTCTGAACATTTAGGCAGAGCAATTTTTGATTAAAAATACTTTTGCCATTGATATGGTAGTTGAATTATGATCTGTGGGTATCAGAGATTAAATACTTGTAGGGAGCTGGAACTGAGCCTATGAAAAGGGTGCATTATGCTGCAAATTATTAAATATTGATTTCTGTAATAGTCTACAGGCATCAATGAATTTTGTAATATGCTAGTAAATAATATGAAAGAGATTAATATCTCAACAGAAAAAGTAATTATAAATATGTTTAAATGGCATACGAGTTAGATTTGTGGATACTATACAAGATTCAACTTTGGCCTCTTGTTATCCCAGAATGGGTGGGGTTGGATGGGACCACTGGAGGCCTTTGAGCCCAACCTCCTGCTCAAGGAGGGAGGGTCCCCTGGAGCCTGTTGTTCAGGTTTGTGTTCAGATGGTTTTTGACTATCTCCAGGGAAGTATCCAAAACTGCCTAGAAGATCTTGTCTCCTTGGACTTCTGCAGCTGAAGTCCCCAAAGCTTCCTCAGGTCTGTGATCTGTGTTGGATGTTTGGCTTTGGAGATCTCAGTCATGTGCCAGAGGATGCGAGGCACGTTCTTTACAAAGCTGGCATTCTTCTGCATCACTCTGAGGTTTCCTGGCAGCCTGCTCTGAAGCAGCTCAGTTAAGCACAGTTTACCCTCTATAGCAAAGCTGTTGCTTGCACCAGGGATGGTTTCTTTACAATGCTTTAAAGAAGTCGTTACAGCAAAGTGTTTGCTCTCAGCGTTCATTTTGAAATTACTTCTTCACAGGGATTAGCAATTTGAATTTGTCATTACTTTTTCTTTCAGTGTAAATATTTTAGAGCAATAATTCTTCCAGAAGGATGAAGGAAATGGCTTTTGTTGTCTTAATTTTGTGTAGAGGGAAAGACAATTTTCAAGCGTTATTCTTAAGCATCACTTGGATATCCATGTGATGCACTTCTTTGACTTGCTGCCTTGCTGTATTCATGAGACAAAATAATGCTCTTTTACAGACTTCAGTCTTTAAATTTCATTAGGAGACATGACAACATCTGGGTTCTTAGGTCACCAAAAATGAGCAGGTAACTTCAGTTACATTTTGAGCAGTTTATGTAGCAGCAGAAGTGGAACTGCCACTGCATATGTGTGATCTGTTGTTGGTACTAAATGAACAAGAGAAGGGACTGTATCTAGGGGGGAAAGGCAGAGGTAGAATTTGGGCTTTGATTTCCACAATTGCAAATACAGCTGAAATACCAGTTCTGTTGTGACTGCACTGAGTGACCTAAGAAAATGTACATCATTGACCTCAAAGTCACAAAAAGCATAATTTAGTTAAAGAACAAGAAATGCCTGTGAAAAGCTTGAGCAAAGGATGAGGCTGGGGGAAAGAAGCTGCCGGATAGAGATGTTCATTCCTCAGTGCAGATGTGTCTGAGTCAGTCAATCACCCCATGGTCATGTGGAGGACTGGCCTCGTGACCACATTCTGGATATGGAGACATACAATGCACTGTCCCTTCCCAACCTTGAATGTTTATTTGCTTTTATGATTTTTGCTAAGGTATCTCAAGGACATTTATAGTACATTAGTTTTTATTGTGTTCTGCTTTATTTTCCATGCTGCAATAACATTAAAAGTCCTGCAAGGCCCATATAAAGGATGGCAGAGGATACTGGCATTCAGGAACAGTGCCCAAAGTCCCTCAGGGTAGAAACTCATAAGTTGGCTGTTGCAGGCTTGCCTAAGGCTGCCATGAGGTATTCCAGCTACTTTGGACACTGTCCTCCCAGGATGAGCAGTGTAGTCATCCCATCACTGATTTCTGGCTGAAACAATCTCGGACAGTTGCTGCCCTGATATTTCTTAGGGTGGTAACATCTTAGTGAAAGGTGAGGATGCTCTAACTGGGTGAGTCAGATGAATGCTTTCAAATGAGCTGTTCAAGTTTTTTGTAACTAATGGAGCAAGAAAAAAAAGGACAACAAAAACCCCCAAATGCGAAAGATTCTGAAGGGTTTCAGATTAGGAGACTGCTCAGAAAGCTTTGATTATTGTTAAGGTCATTAACTCCAACAGATCATTTAAAGGTTTGGTCAAGTTTCAGAACCATATCCTTTCAGTTGTGGTGTGAAAGCAAGTGGGCACTTCTAACATTCAGGAACTCCTCTAGTGAGACTAAAGATGATGACTATATTTTTGCTAAGATTATTT
>VYZS01089214.1:22190-38561 GCA_013400695.1 Neodrepanis coruscans | reverse complement strand
GGGGGTGAGTGGTCTGGCAATTATCGGCGACTATTGCCGGGATTCAAAGACCACATCTCCTCCATCAGCACTAAATCCCTTCCTTGGGCTATCGGGAAGGGAAGGGAGGGGGGCACCCGCGGTTTCTAATTTTCTTGAGTGTTTCTCCTTCAGTCAAAACTGGGCGGAAGCTTGCGCTGCTAGGGGGGTCCTCAGACCGGCCACGTGCTCCCTCTATTTACCCCGGCGTCTCTCCGGGAGCCCAGAGAGAGACAGCACTATTTCCAGAGCATCCTTGTCCCAAAACGGGCCCTGGGAAACTTAATTTGTTTGTTTGTTTGCACTTTATTTGTCGGGTTGCAAAATAAACTGTGATATTTGTGTGTTTTCTTCATTTTGGGGTGTGTTTGTGGCTTCTCTCAGAATCTCTTGTCCAAGATCGCTAAATTTGTGGTGAAACCACGACACATACGCATGGGTGTATGAGTCATGAGTGGGAAAGTGTAGGGCAGGTGTGAATATGTGGCTGCATGTGGTTGAACATGTATATGTGGGAAAGGAAGAGTGAGCAAGCTGCACATCTTCTGTTGAGTATAAGCATAAAACTGCAGTATTGGGAGGACCTTGGCTAACAGAACCAGGCATGTTTGCAGAAGATGAACCAGAACAGACAACTTGAAAGTTATTTTTGTCTTTCAGCTGAAGCATTATAGAGACATCAACAAGCTCTTGTCTCATGCCAGCTTAATTCCTAGTTAATCAGCAGTCTGCTTGGGCAAAGGAAGTAATTCACATCAGGGGCTGATGATGAGCCAAACTTCCCAATACTGATCTGGGAGCCTGCAAGGAGCCCTCAGTATTGCTCTGCCTTCATTTGGCTGCATTGCTAACCACTGGGCAATGCTCTGGGATAGCTGAATGAGTCCTGGTGGGAACCATTCCTGCATAGGGAATATGGATTGGTCCTTCGGCTATCCCTCCCCAGGTGGGCAGCAGAAGTTTTTTTTTCATTGTGTGTGTTACATGTCTTATCAAGGAAAATTTCAAGTGACTTAAATAATTCTTTCATCTTCTCTTTTAGGGCACTTCCAGGTGATCCGCCAGCTGATTCATGCTTGTGTCATTTCTGTTACATCTATCAAGATCTTCCTCTGTCTCTGGTGCCCTATAGAGATGCTTTCTTCCTTCATTCATGAACTAAACCCCTCATTTCCTCATGGGGTTTGTATATTGCACCCAAGGGCCAGTTCACTATATTTTTTAATCAGACTTTCTCACCTACCTAGCTGAAAAGCCACCTTCTTCCTTGTTTTTCTTCTGGCTGGTTTCTCTGATGCCACCAGAGTGGTGTGGGAAGGTATTCGCCTGTTCTGTGACTGGCATCTGTTTATCACAGACCTATAGCCAAACTAATTGAAGTGCTGATTTTGCAGATCCTGGCCCCCAGCCTGATAGTCACTTTCTGGGAAAAACTGGCATGGTGTCCTACTGTTCAAATATCCTCACAGAGTAACAGGAAACGGGAAATTTTCATCCATGGCTGCCTGAAATTCAGCCAAACAAGTTACCATGGGGGTAAACGAGCTTGGGATGCCTTGAGTGTTGGCTATTTCAGGCAGCTTCTGTGCATGTCCTTGTCCTGCAGAACTCCATACTGAGGGCAAAGTCATCAATGGCAAACATACCCCATTTCTTACCCATCACCAGCTCAAAAACAACAACAAAAATAATAGAACTAAGCTGCCATGAATTTCCTAAGTATTAGGAAGCACCCCATGGCAGTTGTTTTGGTATAGCTGGTGTTCATGCCTTGTCTGTTTTCATATTGGGATTTTATCATGATTAAGTATAGTGTGATTCATCATCAAGCACTTGGGTAACTCCCAGCACATCAGCTTGCCTCCAGCTTTGTTGGGCAGATTGATCTCTTATCCTTTTGGATGCTGAGCCAGAATAGGGTTTATGTCATTCTTGCAAGGGAAGTGATCAACAAATAATGGGTGCTGTAACCATAGCTGTGGCAGAAGACCTTATGTCCTATATATCAGACCATATGCATAAAATGAGTGGAGAGTCTTCACTTGGCTCTGTCTTCATTACTGACAAACTGAAGAAAATTTGGTATCATCCACTATAGTGTTTTATATACTTTGCTCTATGCCATTAATAAATCTGTGAATCGGCCTGACACCAAACTAAGCTATTCCCTTCCTTGTGCTGATCATTATTATGTTACCTTACGTTCATTTTACAGGCCATCAGCATGGTTTCAGTCCATGTGATAATGCTCTGTGCAAGCCCATTTTGTGTTGCTTTCCTACTATGCTTTAGTCAGGCCCTGTCCTCAAGACTGCTACAGTATTGTTACTGCTGGACTTCCCACTCTTCCTTCCTGTACTGATAGAAGTTCATTTGTGTTCCAGACCTTTCCCAACTTCCCCAGTAGACTATCTGCCAATGGAGTTTATCATTGTTACTACTGTGAGGCCAGGTAGTCCAAGAGAGGCCAGCAGCTCTGTGCAAGGTGTTGTAGAAACACACAGAGCACATATGTCTAAAAATATTGTGGTGGGAGCGGTTAGAGGGGAAAAGTTGAGAAGAGTGAAAAAAGGCACTGAGAAGAGAAGTGGCTTGTACTGCTTTGCCTAGCATACCCTGATTAAGAGTTTCTCCTCTCTGTTTGCTAGAAGGCCATACTTCTGAACATTTTCCTGCCTTTTTTTTTTTTTTAATAAACCAGTAACTCCAGAATCAAAGACTCCACTGCTGTCTGAAGCTCTTAAGCAATATATTGCCTGATCTGGGATCTTTGATATAACCTCAGCTACTTTGGCCTAGGAAAAATGAAAAGTAGATCCTGAGAATACTTTTGATGTGAAGTACCTGGCCAAAGCCTGACAACTGGAGAATAGCTGAGATTAGCAGAAGGAATGCAAGAAATGATCTGGAAATAGGCTCCCATTCTCTTCAACAGTGTGGTCTCCCTGCTGGGTTGTTGGCCTTGGACAGGTATTCCTCCTGATGGAGCCAGGCTAGCCAAGTTGTTTCCATGGCAGTCATCTAGACTGCATGTCTATGCTATATCCTAATGTCTCCATTTCTCTTTGCAGTTCGTGATGCAGACTGCTTTACAGGGGGGTTATTGTGCTGAGAAGTGGCCGCCTTATTCTACATGATCTTTTAGTGTGCTAGAGGGAAGGGTATAGATACACATATAGATAGTGATACATATAGATACATATAGATAGTGACCTGAAAGATTCCACTTACCTCCCAGGATCAAAGAAGATGTGACATATACTTTCTGGTTTGGCTTGGGGAAAACTGCTGAGAGTACAGATAAAACCCCAGCAATGTGACTAGTGTGTGTCAAATACTAGCTTTCTGAAGTTTGATGGTAGTGGTACTTTGGTTCCACCTCTCCTCCTGAATCATCATCTACGCTCCGAAGTATAGCCCCTTTATGTTCTGTAGCACTCACTCCCACTCTTCCCTTCTGTTCTGCCTGCCAAACTGCAACTTTTGCTCCTACTCCAGCAAAATGTCTTGTTTGGTCTTCATCTGGAATGCTGAATATTTGAGGCTCTTTCTATCATCACCAGATGCAGAGACGTAGTTGGGTAACCTAAGATCTAACTTAAGATTCAAGTTACTCTCTGGAGCAGTTCTTGGTCTTACAGACTGACTGTGTGCCTGTGAAATGCCTAGTCTAGATGAGCTGAAGGTCTGGAGAAGACTTGAGGAGTCATGTCAATAAGACAAAGTTGCAGGAGGGAGATGGAAAGGATTGAACTGGTAATCAAATCTGTTTCCAGAAACTCCTTACTGATCTCCATCTCCCTGTTAGTTCTGCCATGGTCAGTGCTGAGCAAGTGCATATCCCATTCCTGTTCTGTCCTGCCTGGAGTGTGTAATGTTAAATAGTGATGTGCAGAGAAGAGTGACACAGAAGAAAACATTTTTCTGGCACATAGCAGACTGTGGCTATACCCGCTGGAGAAGGAGTTGAGATTGATGTGAAGGGTGACTGCATCTCCGCCACTCTATCCTCTTACCAGGACTTGGCAAATGGTCCATGTATTGTGGTTTGCTCATCTCTTCTTAAACCCATCACCTTCATTTTAAATGACCCAGGGAGATGTTTGACACAAAGAAGTGAGTGGGGAAGGCAGAAGAGACTTCTCTTGATCAGAGTGGCAAGTGGAAAATGCCCTGGTATGTCTGCTTTGGTCCTGTCCATCTTCATGTCAGTTTGAAAGGAGCTTGTAAACATACTCCAGCTTTTCTGATTGCATCTGAGTAACTTCAGGCTCTGCTCCAGGGCCTTGTTTACTGTTTGGGAAGTAGTCTTTCCAGTTTTCTCTCCTATATCCAGATACAGTCCAGGACTTGCTTCCCCCTTGTCAGCCCTAAGAGTGATTAATAAGGACACACATTTCCTGGGTTTTGCACCCATTTTTCTTACTTGTCTGCCAGCAGTGAGGAGACTGAGATTATAAACCACTGCTGGCAAGTGAAGGGCCCCAGGGTAGCAAGTCTTGGAGAGGCTGTGATGCAGTTCCAAGCATAGAGAGACAACTGGGCATCTTACAGAGACAAATTCTGCTGTCAGCTGTAGATTTCTTGCAGCTGAAGTGAAACACTGGAATCTGTGGTTCATAGTTATTCACCTTGATACCTTTTCAGAGGTGAAAATGGCAACAGTAGCTGTTGTGGTACTTCTGGCTCTTGTGAAGCATTTCTTTGCTGTCTTCAAGAAAAGGCAACAAGTGAGCATCCTAGAAGACTTTTCCATTGGACTTGAGACTTTTTGCCTCTCATATGGTTTATGTGAGATGCAAGACGCCTGTTGTGAATCTAGGTGGTGAAGTGAATATTGTTTTGCTTGCCGTTCTCAAATGGATCATGGGCAAGGCAAGTTTTCCCTTGTAATGAAAGAGAGTCTGACATAAGTACAAAGCTCGAGGCCAGTCCCATTGTAGAAAAAATACTGACAGGTGAGTGGCAGGGAAGTTTGCAGGGATTGTTGCTACTGCCTGCCTGTAGTAATATCATGTTTCTTGAGCTGTTTCTACCCAGGTCCATAATAAAAGATGTGTCTGGAACACAAATGTGTTTTGCAGTTAGTCCTTTCTTCCCTGTCCCATCTCACAGTTTTCTTCTGTTCCCATCTTTAGTGACTTCTTTTAACACTTTGGTCATTTGGTCACATATTTAATATTTAAGCCTAAACCAAATCTCCGATAGGAATATACAGAAGGTTTGGATCACATTTGTGGCTAAGCTCAGTGTTGCAGGATATATTGGCTGGATTTACTCTGTATTTGTACTCTGTCTTCAGGCAGCAATAACAGTCCTGAAGATAGTGTATAGGGATCTCCAAAAACGTCTTGCTGCTGAAATACCAAAACAATGAAATCCATGAAAGTAATTCTTTAAAAAAATATTTTAATGCTGCTAGTCAAACAGAGCCTTCTTCTGAAGAGAGAGGGCCCAGCACTATGGGGCATTGAAGATTCAATCTTTAGTCCCACAACTAAACTAGACCAAAATGTAGGCAAGGGAATCACTTCAGTCCAAATGACTAGAACCAACTTTGATTGGACAGGGCTGTCACGGCTGCTGAGTCTTAAACTTCTCTTTCTTGCAAGGATGGGCTGTCAAGTTAAGTTAAGTTTTAGGTTGGGAGAGCCAAAACCAATGTGTTTTGTAGGGTTATCATCCTTAGAGAGAAGTTTGGCTTCCACCAGAGCTCTTTTCTCTCTTAGCCAGAACTGTAATCCTGTAGTATCACTTGATTTTGGGTCACAACATCAAGACTGAACACTCCAATTTTTTTTTTTTTTTTTTTTTTTTACTAGAGTCTGCTGGGTCTTTAAAGTAAGGGAGAGATCTGGTGCCTCTGGACTTCCATGTCCTTCATTCTACTTTACTGTAGAGATGGGTGACTTGGCTGTGAAGCCTGGAGTGTGAGTTAAGACCAAGACTGAGTAATTGTGGGCACCAAAGTCTGATGTTTTCTGAGAACAGAAGCCAAGAGTAATATGCAAGGCAGTAAATAGTTTTCTTGAGACAATGCTGAGTTGTTCTAACAGCATATTACAATGATATTGAGGGTTATGGCTAATAGGAACAGTGTCTGTGAAAGTAGCCCTTCCCTGAGAAAACTGAAACAAAATAATACATTTAAAATCAGGCACTGTAATACTTTTTTATGGCACTTCTTTCCTTATTATTACATTCAAAGAGAAAAAAGAGAAAAAAAAAAAAGAAGATTCAGTACCTGTTTTTTTAGTTGTCTGAAGCACCATGGAAATTCCGGAGTTCTGTGTTTTGACCTCTGAGAGGGCCCGGGACTCCGGCACAGGAAGAGGAGTGCAGCTCCTTCCCTTCAGCAGTCAGTCTCACTCCTACCTTCTGCCTCTTCCTCACCTGCCACAGACATGCTTTCAGCTGAGACATCCAGCAGCAGGATGGCATCCCCAAATGCCTTGATGAACCAGAGCTTCCCAGTGCTGCCCCAGGCCCTGTGGGGACTTGTAGAAAGACAGTTTTTTCAAGGAGAGCCAGTGCTCAGGTTTTTGATGAATTTAACTCCAGGTGCCATGGGGTAAACTCAGCATCCAGCGCAGGGAGACAGAAAGGAAGGATCTCTGTTTCTCTCTGTGACTGCCACAGCCCATGCGTACATGAAGGAGAGATGGAGGATAAAAGGAAGTGAAGGCAGAAAGTGGAGAAGATACCAGTTACTAACCTCTGAAACTGGGGTTAACCATATTGCTTCCAGTGATGGCCATATCCTGCTTAGAGCCAGACTTATGTGAAGCTGGTGATAGCAGCCAGAATGCACCAGCTCACAAACAAACAAGCAGAGAGAGGAATAAAGGAAGGCAGGAAGACAGATGCCCCTTGGGCAAACACTTGTTAAATTGACAAACTTGTAGAAAATGATTAAGGCTCTTGCTGTTTGTGGTCCAGAGGGGCCCTGAGCTGCTGCCTCGAGCTAAGATACAAAGGTAGTTCCTTGGGAGCCTACAGTGGACAGGGCACAGAGGGAGGTGAAACAATTACTGCCTGTCTCTACGGTGCAGTCTCTTGTCAACTGTTATTTATGTTTCCCCAAATGTTGCAGTCTTTTTACAGGGAAAGCAGGCCCTGCCAATCTATGGCAAAATAATTGCAGCTACATTTTCCTCCCTCCCTCCTTCCCTCCTTTCTTCCTTTTTGCTCTATCTTGCTTTCTCCAGCTCCGAATTACCTGGGACTCCTTTGATAATGAATTGTGATTTAACCTCCACTGGGAATTCTGACTGCTCACAGACTAGTAGGGATGAGTGGTCTCTTGTGCCTTGGACCCTGCTATGAGCCCTCGTGGAAGCCACCCTAAGGCAATAGGCTCAGGCCAATGCAGCAGCTCTTTTTGCAAGCATTCATGCCATACTTTGTCTTTTCTCTATAGGCTTGCATCTGAGGCAGTGTAAAATTTCTTCCCCATCTTTACAGCCAACATACACTTCCAGGAGGGGTGGTTACAAACCTGCTTTTTACCGCTCTTGAGAGGTTGCCTATGCTTCTATATCTATTCTATATCTGCCTATTGTCCTTGCACTTCATTTTCTTTGGAGATCTCCATTTGGGCAGTAAAGAATCAAACCAAGGACCTCACACTGGGACAGCTTGTGCTAATGAACAACCTGAAGCAGCCAGGGCTAGTCCAGGCCTGAGCCTGTAACTGCTTAGTATGAAAGTGTGGCACAGGATTAAAGTTGTGGAGAGCAGTTCCTGGAGATTATCAGGAATCTAGTGTCTTCCAGCATCCCATGAGGTTTGTTTCAGAGAGAAGCCTATGCCCTCCTCTGTTGGTGGCACCATACAGCCCAGACAACAAGGTAAATGGAAACAAGCAGAGTTTGCCATCTCTTTTTTCCTCTCTTAGAGCCAAAGCCATCAGCACTTGGACATGATCTTGAAGTTTGGGCTTCCCCTCATCTATTGTTATATCCCTCGTCCCCCCCTTCCCTTCATTCCAGATACGCATAAAGCCTGCCAGGAAAGGGTTAAGTGCTGCTTACCCCAGCCAGCTTTACGTATTTAAAGTGAGTAAAGGTTTAATTACCAAATGATGACAGTGTCATATGGTTTTGGTGATGGCGCGTGGCATTCGATGAATGCAGAAGAGGGGAGGATGTGAGAAAGACACTGAGTGGCAGTGGGGAAGCGAGGAAGCTAAAAATGCCAAAGACAGTAAAACATCTGTAATTTGCAATTCGCTAGTGTTCGCTGATTGCTCATGGATTAAAGATTAAAATCTATTCTCTGGCAGATGGGGGAGAGAGAGAGAGGAAATTCTTACGAGCATGTTTTGCATCTGCATTTCATTCTGCTCCTCTTTACAATAATCACGGATGAGGAAATGAACCCAGATCTGGGCTGGCAGGAGGCGGGGAAAGTGCACAATGTAGGCAGGACTCAGCATGCTTCTCCTGCTCTAGAAATGCCAAGCAGAGAGAAGAAGAAGCTGACATCAGGATCACTCTTCTTGATGCCTGGGACTGTTTTGGCTGCATGAGGATGAATGTTCCCATGAGGCTCAGAAGTGCCAAGAGCCAGAGCAAAGTCTTTCTTCTGGTCACCCCAATTTTGCATTCGGGGGTTTCTTTGATAGAAAGGGGACGTTAGCCATCTGTCCTGTCTCAGGGGATGACTGAGTCTGGCTACAGTGTCCATGACGTGATGTTAACGCTTGCAGGCAAACAATACAAGTAGAAATAATGTTTGCAAGTATAAATCATTTTTATAACTTCAGCTAATCAGAATCTGTCCCTTTTATGGTCACGATGAGCTTGCTTTCTCCCCCTCTCTCTCTTTTTCTCTCTCTCATTCTTACTCTCTCACAGGGTTTTTCAAGTGTGCAGGACATTAAAAGAAAAATGGATAATAAAACTGCAAATGCAGGTCCTGCTCCTTACAGGGGCTGGGTACTTATGACTGTGGTTGGCTTCACTGGAGCCAGCTTTCACGGTGAAGCCCACAATTTGAAAAGTATGGGGCAACCTTGCACACCCTGCCAGCCTTGCAGATGTTAGGGAGCTCTCCCCCTGCAGTGGAACAGACCCAATAAAGATTACATCAAGTGATCAAGATAGCAGAAAGGGGTTCACATTTCCTGAGCCCTGTTCCTGGTTCACTTCTTTAGGTAGTTCTGGTTGCCAGGAAGGGCAGCTTCTGCCTACTATAGTACAAGCCATTATTGGTGAGGAATTGTAACTCCTTTCTGCTCCAGCTGCCTCCCACTTCGAATAGTGCTGGTTTAGCTCCACCCACACTAAGTTTTTTTCCCTGCGGGAATAAAATTTTGTTGAATGTCTTTAGAAATGTTGCTTGAATGTGAAAATGCTACAACCTATCAATGAGAGCAGTCATTCTACAAACAGTGCCATAACATTAATTATACAAGCTTACCTGTGTATAAATTCATTGTCATACACTTACCTCCACCTGTATGCATATATAGAGATGCTCCAAAATCCCAGTTCTCATCCAACAAACCTATGCACTCTGTCCATTCAAATATTACCATAATTTTTGATTCCTGGAAGTAAGAAGGTGAACATGCCAGATGGAATCTAGATTTAACTGGGCATAGTTCAAATGGGTATTTGCTGTGATAGTGGTAAAGAGCACTGATCTGAGTGTCCTTGGGGTCCCTCCATCACATATCTATTTCATTTCCATGTCCCTGCCATAGCTGTGACCAAGCTGCAAGACCCCCATGCCATATTGGTGCTTGGCTCTGTCTCCCACTGCAATAGCCCCATGTCAATTCACACCAACCAGATTGTTTCACAGCCAGTGAAATCAGATCTTTCTAAGATGTGAAGATGCACCTTGTGGAGGACAAGAAAAGTTGCCTGAGAGCTATTCCTGCACTTAACATCTGCACTTAGTTGGCCTCACAAGCCTCATCTAGAACTTCTCCACTCTCTCTCTGCTCATTGTTCTGGGAAGTTCTGTTTCATCTGGGGCCTGGCCTTTCACACCTTGCTTAACCTGTGTTTTAGGAACATCCATCTTCAACTCTGTTTTGTGGAAGGATCTCAGACCAAAATTTAGCTTTGTCTTCAGTCCTGCTGATAGCATCATTTCATGTTGCCACTGACTGGGATCTCTGGAAGTTCCTGGAATCTAATTCTGCATCTTGTTTTGTTCGGGAATGCTGAAGGACTCTGTTCTGGCAGTCTTGTTTAGATATTGTGAAACTGCACTTCAACTAGTGAGTGTTGCCTCTGCTGGGGTCACCTCTGTATCTTGATTTATACTCTGTTCTGGAGCAGCCCTACTCTTCTTGCTCCTTGATGCTTTTCAGCCTGCTCTGAGTGAAATGCTGGGCTTGCACTTTCTACTTGTAACGATGGTTCTTTTTTTTTAAACTGTCCTTTTCCTTGTTAGTCAAAGTAGAGACCCCCCCCTTATTCCTGATCAGTAGGAACATTTCTCCCATCCCAGGTCCTCTGACAGTACCCCCTTTCCTTTTGTCATCTGTTTTCAGCTTGCTCTAATGGCCAGCCTGCAATTTCTCCTTCTCCCTTAGACTGGACCCAAATTCCAAACATAACCTTTCAGGTTCAAAGCGACCAGGTATGTCTGGGGACAGCTTTGTCTGTCTGTCTACAGCTTTGCAGAATTCGTGGAGCTACAGTTGGATTCTGTTAGGGATGGAAGGTATGGAAGGAAGGTAAAACATAGGGCACTATGCTGAAGCTAACAGGAAAACATAGCTGGAAGATGTATTTTGTCTGATCAGTGCCTGGTGTAGCTTGCCTGCAGGTTAAGAGAAAACTCAGAAGTCAGTTTAGAGTCGAGAGAGTAAAAAAGCTGAACTGTAGTAGGAGGGGACTGGAAAGATTCTGATGAAGGGAAGTGGATAATGCCAAGATATGTCATCTGATAGTATGGGGTTTTTTTGTGTGTGTATGTTTTGTTGTGGTTTTTTTTTTTTTTAATTTGTTTGGGTTTTTTTTTGTCTGGGGAACAACTGGTAAGTATCCAGCATTTTTTCAAATTTTTATTGAAAAACTTAGTTTTATATTTGCATTTGATAGCTGGGAAGGAAAGTGTCATAGAGAGAAAAGAATGTGCATAGGAGGAGAAAAAAACCTCCGGATGTGTGGGCAAAAAAGAATCCAGCATTTGATTAAGAAGAGGAAAGTGATCTCTTTGAATTGGGTCGCTGCTGTTGGACCACTGGGAAAGCCTTGTCTCTGTTTGCAAGTGATCTGTTTCACCAAGCGAAAAAGATGAGGCAGAGCAGAAGAAAAGCTGAAGAAAGATCAATGGGAGGAGGGGGACAGCATGGCAGATTTAATTAATTACTGCATATTAAAATGTTTGTTTACAGTAACAAACAGCTACAAGAGGTCTGATGTTAATTAATTTACAGCATTTTTCACCAGTCCCTTTGCCGTTGCTGGCAGTCAAGGAGGTAACACTGTGGCAGGTAAGATAATCTCTCTTTGGATTTACAGCAGCAAATGGAGATGAGCTGAGGAGGCAGTGCAGTTCTGATCCTCTGCATAGCAAAGGATTCAGGGGATCTTGTAAAACAGGCATCATTTGGCAGCCTGGGTAAATGGTGCTCCACTACGGTATTGGAGCTGGGTAGTGTAAAGGCAGGTGCTTGAATAAGAAAGCCAGACTTTTGGGGATGGGGTTTGTTGTCATCTTGGTTATTCTGCAGGGGCAGGTGCGTGTGTGCTGTGAGGTTGCAGTTAAATTCATTGTGAGTCCCACAGCTTCAAAGAAATCTGGGCAGCCACTGTGGTATTCAGGACTATGTAATACAGTCTTTATAGAATTGACATGCAGAGAACCACTACCTTCTTCATATGTGAAGGATTCTGGAGTGATGTGTTCTGCCCCAAAAGTGGATGTGGTCAGTCTCTGTGTGCATTTAGCAATTTTTTTCCAAGCTGGGATCATTTAGGTATTGATGCGTTTCTACAAGGGGAAGCAAACCTGAAACATGGAAATCTACACGTGTTCCTCCAGCCCAGGTTGGCTTCTCTGCCTGCCCACCTTATGCTCTGGCCTCAGCCCTCAACTAGATGGCTTTGGAGGGCAAAGGAGAGATAGTATTTTTGTACCCCTGTCCTGATTGTGCTATAGATGTGGCTAGATGCCTTTAAAGTGAATGAGAAGGTCTATGTGAGCTGAGAAGATACGTCAGGTTTTAAGAGCAATGTGAAAGCTCTGCAAACAGAGGGGAAAATCTCTAAAGTTATTCCTAAAGCTCTGTCTGTTGCTCTGAAACAGCTCAGCAGAGGTCTGAGGAGCCCTTTCATACACTGCATAATGTGCTTATGGATGGGCAGGTAATTAAGCATGGAAAGAGCATGGCTGAGCTTAAAACCTCTGATCCTGGTTTCAGTTGTGCCAACAGTAGCAAAGAAGCAGTACAGAAGGTCTGGATTTCACACCTGGCTGGTTCCTCAGGCTGATGGAGCTGAGCTCTGTGCTCTTTTTTCAGTGAACTCTTCATAAATGCATCTTCTCTTGTCCCTCTTAGTAGTTTTTTTACAACCATGAGACAGTTAATACGATGGAGAAGGTAAGTGAGGTCTTACTCCTACCATCACTGAAGGCCTCACAGCTGAAACCACAGCTGGAGTAAATCAGCCTTGTTTCCTGAACCTCAGTTGTGCCAACTGAGGGAGTTTGAGCCTCTGTCTTCCAGCTGCCTCAAGGCAAAATAGTCTTCTCCCACTTTTGGAACCTTCTTGTCTGAATTTCTTGTGTCTGCAGGTGGGTTTTGTTCGTATGTACTTGTAGACCTTTGCTGTAATCCCATAATTGATCTTTGTTATGGCCCTGATATTGGCCGTGTCATTTTAATTGTCAGTTAACACTTGTAATTTGTCCTGACTGTATCCGGCCAGCAATTAACTTTTGTCACTGTGGTTCAGTTACAAGTTCTTGATACCTTGTATTAAGAGGTCTTAACACTGGCCAGCTTAAACTGCCCTTTGCTGTTTGTAATTTGACCGTCTATAGCTTTGGACAAGAGCCACTCTGCTCTGCTCTGATCTCAACCATACCCTAATCTAAACACTAACACTCCTTGTAATCTTCCTTTTACTGACCTCTTCAATCGATGCCTGTAATAAGAGAATCATAACAATAATTGAATGATAATCAGCAGAAGAAAGCACTCTAGCAGGGAGGCATGCTGAAACACAGGACTCAGAAAAACCGGGTTAACTTTTTTTATTCATGAAACATTCAGATCAACCTTTATGAGTGCATGCAGGCAGTGAGTGTGTGCTTCTTTACACCTTTGTCCACCATCCATCATGGCATCAAATGATTTCTACAACCCAAAGAAACAGTACAGAGTGTGATGGGTTAAAAAATGACAAGGGGTTTCTAGGTGCTAAGTGTGGCAGGGTGAGAGCAAGTTCTTCTGTAAGTACCATGTTGTTTCAGAGATAAGCCTGCAAGGCAGCAAAACCTTTGCTGACGAATGATTTCTCAAGCCGTTAACTGGCTGAACATAGCTGAACATCTGGGGAAGACACCGGAGCAGCTGTTGCTGCTCTTTAACTTTCCCTCAGCTTTGCCTTTAACCAGAAAAGTGCTGGCAGAAGGTAACAAACGGGAAAAGTGGTGCTTCTCAAAGCACATATATCCCTACTCTGGACAAAGAGATTGCACAGCCCTACAAATGAGATCACAGACCATGACACAGGGGATCTGTGTTTTCACCTGGCAGTTTTAGTGAGAAGGAGACTCTAAGGAGTCTCTAAGAGTCCTATAGATGCACACGGTTCTTGGTCCATCGGAACATTCTTATTTTGTGGCTATTTGCTATTTCCATGGCTAATGGCTAATCCATGCTGCAGTAGTAAGAGCAGATAACTTTAGTGATCTCAGATGTTTTATATAGGAATGAAAGTTCTTCTGAAGGTTAATTGTTGCATTAGAGATCTGAGCATGTTCCTCATGCAAGGAATACTCAAACAAGGATCTGTGTTGTAGAAAGCCCTTTTTGGATCTATGAACAGCAAAAGGTAAAGGTTAAACTCGTAAGAGCTTGTACTTACTCTGAAAATTGTCACCGAAGTTGGTGGTGAAGTGGAACTCAGCTGCTTTATTGTGGATATTTTAGCATGGTTCTTCTGATGCTGTGAAGTGAATAGAGGATTCAGAGCCTCTGATTTTAGTCCAGCCTGTTGTGTGAGCCACACTGAACCATGCCACATTTCTGTATCCTGTTTCTTCACTCTTTCTGTGTCTCGTCTGTTCATGGTGTGACAGATGTAACATACGGGCTCCCAAGCTCCAGCTGGGCTCCAAATACTGTTGCAGTAGGTTTCTTACAATACCAATAACATGATGACTGGGGACAGTGGAATTATTTTATTTTATTTCTAACACATGGTGAACAAATCCAGTTAGGAGACGGCTGAATATCTTCACATGTACCAATGATTTCTATAGGGAGGTCAAACACTGGAACAGGTTTCACAGAGAGGTTGTGGAGTCTCCATCCTTGGAGCTATTTAAAAACTGATTGGACAAACAGCTAGCAAACAAACAGCCCTGAGACATCATCTCTTGATGATCTTGGTGTCGCTGTTGAGACCCCGATATCTTGGTTTGGACAGCATAGTTGAACTAGATCTCCAGAGCCTCTTCCTATACCATCTAGTCAGTGATTTCATGTTAAAAGTGCAAAAAGATCCTGGAGTCCTTCTTCTGGTACAGGGACTGTGGGACATGGCCTTGAAGCTGTCTCCCAGTAACAACACTTCCAAGACAGCTGCCCTTGTTCTCATAGGATATTTCAACTTGCCAGAAATTAACTGGGAGCATCACAGAGCTGGTGCAACCCAGGCCAGAGGAGTCCTAAAAAATTTGGGTGACTACTTAATAGAAGAGGTCCTAAGGGAGCCAACTCAGAAAAAATGCTCTACTTGATCTATTGCTTGCCAACAGAGTGGATCTCATGAGTGAAGTAGAGGTTGGCAGCCGTCTTGGCCACAGCACCACAAAGTGGGTGAGTTTAAAATCTCTGTTGACAGGAGGAAAAGTATTAGTAAAACCTCAACTCTGGACATGAGGAGAGCAGACATCAGACTGCTCAGGGAATTAGTAAGTAAGATCCCCTGGAATAATGTTTTTGCAGGTGCTGGGGTCCATCAGTGCTGATCATGTTTTAAACATCACCTCCTAAGGACACAGGAATAGGAAATTCCCAAATACTGGAAGTCAAGCAGGCAAAGCAGAAGGCTGGCTCAGCTGAGCAGGGTTCTTCTCTTGGAAATAAGTCAAAAGGGGAAGGTGTATGGCAGTGGAAGCAAGGTCAAATGACATGGGAAGAATTCAGAGATTCTGCTTTCCATTTGGCCAAAACTTAACTGGAGTTGAAGCTGGCCACAAATGTGGAGGAGAATAAAAACATTTTTTTTTCAAATGTATTAGTATAGAAGTATCATTGACCCATTACAGTATAAGGATGGTTACTTCCCAAACAGAAACAGAGTCAAGGTAGATGTGTTTAACACTTTTTTTGCCTCTTTCTTCAACATGGATGATGGACCAAGGGGGTTTCAGTGCAGTGAGCGGGAGGACTGTCAGAATGATTAACTCCCAGTCAACTGTGAATTTGGCTGAGATCTGCTGCTCCAGCTGAATGCTTGCAAATCTATGGAGTCTGATGAGATTCGTCCAAGAATCCTCAAAGAGTTAACTGATGTCATTACAAAGCCTTTCTCAGTGATTCCTGAGCAGTCTTGGGAATCTGGAGAGATCCCAGCTGATTGGAAGTTAGCTGAAGTTGTCCAGATTTTGAAGAAGAGCAAAGAGGTGAAGGGCCTTGAGGGGAAACTCTATGAGCAATGGCTGAAGATACTTTATCTGTTCAGCCTGAAGAAGAAGAGACTGAAGGGAGAACTCATTATAATCAACAACTTCTTGATGAGAGGAAGAGGGAGAGGCACTAATCTCTTCTCCGTAGTGATCAGTGACAAAACCTGNATGGCCATCCATGTCCTGGGGGGCATCAGGCAAAGCATGTCCAGCTGGTCAAGGGAGGTGATTGTCCCACTCTGCTCTGCACTGGGGAGGCCTCACTTTGAATATTGTGGCAATTTTGATCACCACAGTATAACGAAGATGGTGAAGGGTCTTGAGGGGAAGCCATATGAGGAGCAGCTGAGGCATTTGGTCTCTTCAGTCTGGAGAAGAGGGGAGACCTCAATGCAGATACAACTTCCTCATGAGAAAAAGAGAAGGGGAGGGCACTGATCTTTTCTCTGTGGTGACAAGTGACAGAACACAAAGGAATGGCTTGAAGTTGTCAGGGGAGTTTTGGGTTGGATATAGAAAAAACAT
>VYZS01089214.1:3932-21767 GCA_013400695.1 Neodrepanis coruscans | reverse complement strand
CCTTGACAAATTAGAGGACTGGGCAATCATCGACCATATGAAGTTCAACAAGGGAAAGTGACAGATTCTGCACCTGGGATGGGGCAACCCCAGATGTTCACACAGACTGGGGAAATGAGACGCTATAAAGCAGTGCCAGGAAAAGGACCTATGGGTTCTAGTTGATGACAAGTTGAATACGAGTCAGCAGTGCCCTGGCATCCGGGATGGCCATCCATGTCCTGGGGGGCATCAGGCAAAGCATGTCCAGCTGGTCAAGGGAGGTGATTGTCCCACTCTGCTCTGCACTGGGGAGGCCTCACTTTGAATATTGTGGCAATTTTGATCACCACAGTATAACGAAGATGGTGAAGGGTCTTGAGGGGAAGCCATATGAGGAGCAGCTGAGGCATTTGGTCTCTTCAGTCTGGAGAAGAGGGGAGACCTCAATGCAGATACAACTTCCTCATGAGAAAAAGAGAAGGGGAGGGCACTGATCTTTTCTCTGTGGTGACAAGTGACAGAACACAAAGGAATGGCTTGAAGTTGTCAGGGGAGTTTTGGGTTGGATATTAGAAAAAACATTCTTCACCCAGAGGGTGGTTGGCCACTGGAACACACTCCCCAGGGAAGTGGCCACAGCACCAAGCCTGACAGAGTTCAAGAAGCATTTAGACAACATTCTCAGGCACATGGTGTCTCTCTTGGGGATGGTTCTGTGTAGGGCCAGGAGCTGGACTTGATGATCCTTGTGGGTTCCTTCCGACTCTGCATATTCTGTGATTTTGTCTTTTGATGTGGAAAGCTTGGAAGTGCTGCAGGGTTGCGAGTATCTCTAGGACCTGTAGGATAGTCCAGGAAGGATGCTGTACTTCCGAGAGGCCTTTGGGCCATCTGCTAGCAGCTGTGGCTTTCCTCCTGTCTGGACTGCAAGTGCTGTGCTGTCTGATGGGTCAGCACAGCCTCTTATCCTATGTGGGTTTTTTGTTGTGTTGTTTTGTTTTGTTAGCAATTCTGTGTATAGGTAATAGCAACAGCTGCTCTTGGGGAGACTCGGGGTACTCCCTTTAACTAAAATAACACAGCAGAGAACACACCAAAGCAGGGAGGAGCCACACTGTTTCTCATCAGGGTTGTGGCTGCCAGCTTTACATAGCTCCCACACCACTGTCTCAGAGCAGTGGTGTGTTTATTTTCTTTCCTTGTGTGTGTTGGTATTTCACTTTTTTCTGACAGAGATAAATGATTTCTTTAGATCTGAATAATAAGTAAGTAAAATAAATGTGCATGTCGAGTTGGTAATTCTGACTCAAGTTCAGGCACATTGAAAACTCAGTCTTGAAAGTTTGTGTTGGTTTTGACTCACAAGGGTTGTAATGGCATTTTGTTAACCATTCTTTCTTTCCTGTTGTTTAGTTCTTTGGGATTCTTGTTCCTTCTAGACTGATTTAGCACAAATAGGATTAAAAGCCAATCCAGCCATGCACTGTGCCATGCACTGAAGATGCAATTGGAAATCCGAAATGGGCAGAAAGACCACCCAGAAGGTCTGAGTTGTGAAGGTTCTTTAGGTGAAAGAGAAGCCTTTCTCTGCCAGATCTCATCAACTCACTAGACTGGGAGTTGAGGCTTGAAAAAAATTACAGAATTTTTATGGCCTTAACGGTATTATTGCAAGTCTTGGCAGTATTTTTGTCATCTGAGAGTGTATGCAGAATATACCTGGTTTTAGTCTCCTTTCATTGCAAATTGTTGAAGCAAGTGCTGTATGTCATGTCATTACTGATCAGTGCAGAATGTAGTGGAGTGGGGGCTTTGGCCTTCCTAGGAGCCCCTAGGCACTGAGATCATACTTTGTAATGAATAACAGCATATGGACATGGGGTGATCTCGAATAGGGTTTGATTGCACTCTCTCCCTGTATCATGTGTGTGTGGGTTTTACATTAAATCAGTGAACTGCATTGATATGTATTAGTGGAGTATCTGGAGCATTGCTCCTGATTTACACCACTACAAAAGTGATCATAGACTAAGCAGGTGCAAATGTACATAACTGATGTAGAAATCTGCTTTCACTTCAAGTGAATTTGGAGTAACTTGCCAGTGTATTTTTGCCTGTAAAGCCTCTAATTCTTTTGTGAAGAGAAAAGCAAATGTTATTTCACAAGGAGAGTACAATGTCTCTCCTGGTAGAGGCAGCCTGTATAAATCTGTGTTAATAATACCAATAATAATAATATTTATTATTATTGGGTAATCTTCTGTTCAGGATTCTGACTGCACAGACAGTTCTTCTCATTTTGACAGCCTTGTGGCCAGTAAGAAAGTGTTAAAAATGATGCAAGCATTTCACATTTGTGAACTTAACTCTATAAACTTGATGGAGTGAAGAGAATCTTTTTGTTCTGTGCTGAGCTGAGAAATACTCTGGCACTCTGGACACCTGCCATCTTCCCCCTACTGCCTCTTTTATGTCTTGCTGTGAATCTGCAGTATCTTCTGCAGTGGCAGCAGCTGGCAGGACTCCGGTGCCTTTACTCCCCTGACAGCTTTCTGTATTTGTACATCACCTTGTGCTACATGCCCCAAGTTCCTGTGCAAGGCTCCTTAGGGCTCCAGCAGTGAATGTGATAAATAATGACAATAAAATATGTCAACAATGAACAACAGGACCCTGTAAATCATTGACAGCTAAAGCAAGTGTTTCCTCTTTGGAAAATAGTCACTCTCATGTCTGTATTATTCTTTCATCTCTTTATTGTCCTTCCTATGCTAACATCAGACAGCAGCCATACAAATCCATGGTGTAAATATGCTGGAGCAGATCCACAATCTGAGTGGAGGTTTTGGGGTGTTGGTAGGTGCCATTGCACTGCAGCCCTCTTGTCCCTAGGTCAGCCTCCTGTAACACTAAACTGGGTGTATAATTCCTGTAATCACTCACTAGGCATATTTCTGAGAATGAGATCTGAGACAAGAGCAGAAATCTAATTCAGAATCTCAGACGATCTTTCTTTCTTCTAACTGGTGGCCTTGGGCTCAGAGTGACTGACTCACACAAGGAAATGAGTGTGACCTGTACGTTGCTACTGCTGTGTGTGCACGTAAGGGCAATTGAGTTGGTTGATATCTGATGAAATCACTGATGACTTTTTGGTGACCTCTAATGGAAAGGTCATGTTTGAGACCAGGACATTTTTTCCTGCACAGTGATCTGTCATAAACAACAGCACCTCATTTCCACATGCTGGCTCTTCAGGAAACAGCAGCAGTCCAGCATTTTCAAACTTGCCTGTATAAAACTTGGGGTCTGAAACTTTAGACAGCTTAAATCAGCGTTGCTCCCTGGGAATCAATAGAGCTTTACTTGTCTCCACCAGCTGGTTCTTAAACAGTAGGCACTGAATACTGTGGGGTGCCCAGGTTTCCTATCCCATCCCCTAAATGGGTGTGCTACTTTATACTAACCTTTGAGCAGCAGAACATTTTTAATAGTAGGGAATGTACAGTTAAGAATGCAACCTTTATTTTCAAGGCTTGAAAATGGTGGTCAGAGAACTACACACATGATCTCTTTTGTAGGAGCCTGGAACTTACACATATCTGATTTGTCTGCAATTTAATACCAAGTGAGGAAAGAATCAGGTTACATGCTGTCTAGTTCAGCCCCAAATACAACCACTGATGTTTAAGAGCAAAGTCAGGGAGTAGTCATAGAGGAATTAGAGGAAGACTGAAACCTGCCCCTGCTGGCTGCTCAAAAGAGGAACAATGCGCAAACTTGAAGGCTGTGGATTACGCAATGTGGAAAATAGATGATGGTTAGGAAGGTCAGTCTCCTGAACTATGGGCCTGACAAGGAGACAGAGAACCACACAGACCCAAATACATAACCTGCAGCCCATGGTCCCTAACAGTATTATCTTGCTTCACCAGAAGAAAGTCCTGCCCCCTGTCTTTGCTTGTTGTAGGGCTGACCTGTGTTTCATGTGGAAACTTTGTAGTAGTGATAGTGTGTGTATATGCATATCTTGTTTTGGAGCATGTACCATTATTGTTTTCCATGGATCTCACTGGAGCCTAATTCTTGGTCTTCCTCTGCTCTTCTGTCAGCTAGGATCCAGTCCTCCATACTGCTGTGTAGTATGTTATTGTTGATTTGAGGCTATGTGTCATATCTCAGGTCATTCTCTGGTCTTCGCTGAGGTTTCTCTCTGCAGGCATTAGAATTACATAGCAGATGAGGAAGAGAACTGCCATGTTGATGATGACAAAGGATGAGCCTGAGGTTGAGGGAAAGGATTAAGTTCAGTTGGTTTCACAGCTGCTGTAGTCATTGATGTTAGCAGAGGGTTTGCTTAATTTCCTTATATGTTTTGGCTACATCATCATACATTACAGGCCAATTGAAGTAGCATATGTGACTTTCTACCAGCTAAGAATTGGCCCTCATCTTGCACTGCTGCTCTGCACAACACTGCTGCCATTATATATTCTTCTACTTGTCTGCACCTTCCCTTGCTGCCTAGGACAAATTGCAGGGATTGGACGGCTCCCTTTCCTACCTGGACACTGTGTAGGCTAAGCACTCACAAACCTCCAGTGGTGAAACGTGTTTTGAAGAGTCAGTGAATGGCTCTGAAAGGCCCCTTTCACATCCAGCGCTAACAAATGAAGCTCCTCGTGCCATCAAAGTAAGATTGATAACTCCTCTGACATTTCTTATTCAGTATTCTGAATATTGAGAGGTGTGGATTTCCCTTGAGACACCAACCTTTCTTCTTCTCTCCCCCTTTATCTCCAGAGAGCCTGCCAGGAGACTGTGGGGGGTGGGGAGAGAGGAAGGAAAAAAAAAAAAAGACCTGAGATGGGGAAAAGGAGAAAAATGACAGAGAGGAGCCTTTTCTTTTTTTGACTTCATCATCAGTGAGTCTCTCATTTCAGAGCCTGGCAAATGGAATTGTACTTCACAGCCACGATGAATGATCCTGTTTCCTTACCCTCTAAACTAGCAGGGTCATTGAAATAGGTTTCAAAACTAAAATAAAAATGTTCCTGTTTTTATGGACCCTAGAACCCATGATCTGTTTCAGTTGAGAACTTCAGAGAGGTCAAAGTTGGGACATGAGGGAAAGGAAAATAAAGAGAGCTCAAGCCAACCTGAAGCAGACTTCTCTTTTTAATTTGCCATGAGGATGCAATCCAGGTATTTGTATATCCAGATACCCAGGGGTTGCTTGAAGAATGAGAAATGGAAAAAAGATAGTTTCTGATTGCATTTCTCCCATCCCCAGTCCTTCTCACTACCTGAGGTTGTGAAAGGAAAAAGTAGTGGCATGTGGAGAAATTGTGGAGACCCAGAAATGTAGCTCTGAACACATCTTTGCCAGGTGGACTTGTCCTACATCAGTTCACTCTAAAGAGGTTAGCCCAGATTAGTTTATTGATCCAGCTTGTTAGATGCTGAGTGAAAGACCTTAGATACAGCTTTGTAATACTGTTCTCTCTTATTATGCCTGGAAAAGAAATAGTTTGCAATTCCTGCTGTAGCATGTTAATATCACAGCTGATGTCACCCTCTATGACTTCTGTGTTTCATCAAATCCACCTCAGCAAGAACACAGATGAAAAAGCCTCATGTTACCTTGCTCTGTCTCATCTGCTATCTCAGCCAGTGAGCTGAGGTAGTCTAAATTCCAGCTAGTCAAGCTGGAACAGGTGGACAGGGGTTTTAAAACTTTTTTAATTTCCCAAAGGAAATGTGCTGTGTAGCAATGAAATATAGCCTGGCTGCTTCTGGCTGTGGTACTATTTTGGCCCATGTTGTGCCCATGGATTCATAGGATATTAGTAAAGGGACACTCCAGAGGCCAAGCCTGTGAGCAGGGAAACAGGCAGCCATGGCAGTGACATCTTGGGGCAAGAGGTGCTCTGTAGGCAACTCAGCTTTCTTGATGAGAGTTCCCAATGCCATGGCTCAAAAGCTCCGTGGTGCAGAATGTTTCATGTGTTGCTGAGAGATGTTCTACAGATGAGGTGAAACTGGCTTGCCTTGCAGTAGCTTGGGGTGACCTATTCCCTGTAGCATAAAAGAAATACACTGTATAGTGGAGGGGGGTGAACTTCAGCCTCTTATGCAAGAAAAACCTCTTTCTGCAGGCTATAGCCCAGGGCAGACATTCTTCGCTCACTCGCAGTAATTCACCATCTCTCAAGGGATCCATTGAGCTTATTTAACAAAGGTCAGCTAAATTTTCTAGTATCCTGCTGTGAAAGCAGGATTAGAAGAAATCTTATTTATCCTTGGTGTCCAGCTACTTGACTGTTTCGCTTCAAACTGCCATGCTGGCGTAAGTCTGAATTTGGTGTGGTTGTGGTGGATAGAATCTTAAAGAGCCTACTGACTTGCAAGAGGCTGCAGCTGTACCAGGAGGGCTTGATTTTCTTCCTCACTTTCTCTGTCATGACTTTCCATGCCTGAGACACCCTATGTTTTGAGTCACCCACATTTTTCATCAGTTTGTATTATTTTAGGGACCATTCTGAGCTTAAAGAGGATTTATTTTCAGATGCACTAGAAAAAAATGTGGCTCACCGAGTATATTTCTGGTTTAGGGATGTTCTATGAATTGAGTTTGTCTGTTCTATTTTCATTGCTACTCTTCATGGCTGGGTGGTCTGTGGTGATAGCCAGGGGTCTGTGGTCGTAGGTGCTGTGTAAAAGCATGACAGGAGGCAACAACTTCTCTGAAGACTGTGCAGTCTAAATGGACATGGCTGCCATGTTTGCAAGGATTATGTTTTGGTTTTCTCAAGAAGGGATCTGTCACAGTCTCTTCCTGCTTTGTCCTATGAGATATTTCATTTGCCTCTCTCCTTCTTTTTCTTTTATTGTACTGTTGAATCTGTGTATTCCACTTCTGGGATTTCCCCAGCCATACGAGCAAACAGGGTGTGTTTCTAGCTTGTGATGTGCAAGATCCACCCCTAATCCCTCCTGTCCCAGATTTTGCTGATGCCTCTGCTAGAAGCTGCTGGAGCACTCAGTCAGTCTGTAGCCTTTCTGGCAGCAAGAGCATTTCCATATTTCACCTGGCTCACCAGGGATATCATGGTAGTTTCTCTGAGAGGAGAGGTAGCTGAGGAGAGGTAACCACTTAAAATCTGAGGAGCTTTTGCAGCTTCCTCCATGATGAAGGAGCAGACCCAAACTCCTTCCAAGAGCAGCAGCAGTGTCTCAAGCACAAGGGTTACCTTCACACCAATGGGTTCAACCTCTGCCTTCAGGTGGCTAAATGGTTTGTGGAGCAGAAACAGAAAGTAGAGTGGGTTGTGGGTCAAGGCAAAGCAAAGGGAGGCAACAGTGAGGGCTGAGAGAAAGCCTCCCAACCCTTTGCAGTCAAGGCTGGAGCAGCTCCATCCTTCCCAGGCTTCTACCAGCAGCCACTGAGTGTAGCAGGAAGTGTCAGTTCTGCTGATATGAACTAAAAGCAACATGGCAAATGGTGCTTTCTATTAGATGTGATTATCTCTTGAGAAGGAAACAAGCAGCTGCCTTTGGCACAGCTCTGATCAGCTGTCTTGGGCAGGAAGGGCAATTGCAACTTCACCTGTTGGGTTAATGTGCCATGGTATTCAAAGCAAACAAGGGTGGGCATCGTGAAAGCTTGATCCTGACATAGAAAAGAGCTCAATGGGGAATAAAACTCCTGCCTTTAGGGAGAATCCAACCACTGCTTGCTTCCAAAGTTAGATTTCAGCCTTTTCTTCAACTCTGAGATCAATTCCTGCTTTAAATAGACATTGATGACGTTTCTATCATAGAGGAAGGAATAAAGCTTTTCTTTTAAATTCCCACCTGTGTCAGGAGTTAAAAATAAATCAATCTGTGTGTCTTGGATTCATGGTCCACAGTCTCATCTAGGCCATGAAATACCATGTAGATTCTGAGCCAGCTGTGCTTTGTCTTCTAAATGAAAAGGCTTCATGGTGGATATCACCCTTGTGTTGTGTCCTGCTGGTATCTCACATACGTGGTGCTTGGGCTAACTGTAAAAATGTGACTTTCTGTGACTTTCAGGAATCAAATATGTTCTGTGTGATTTTGCTGTTGTCAGCCATTCTATTTCTCCTTGTTGTGGGTTAGGGGAGGGGTGTAGGTTAGCCAGGAATGGGGAGAGAGGTTTTTTTTTTAAAACTTTTTTTGTTTTTGTAAGAAAGTGAAGCAGATGGATCGCGGCAGTTTGCAGCATGCCAGCAGGTCTGCCCCATCGGTGCCCAGCCAGCCGACAAGTGCGGCCTGGGAGTGGCAGAGTGCAGGGGCTCCGGCGGTGCTGTGCAGAGGCCCCTGGCTGCTCCACAGTCCCCGGGGTGGTGGTGGCGGCACCTGCCGAATGGTGATGTGAGCCCCCACACTGCCCCACCCAGCCTGGAGCCCGGTCAATGAACTGGCTGCCATGCTGACTTCTGCTCACACTGCCGGTGAAGGCGGTAGTGGCGGGAGAGGCCGAGCGGTGGTGGCTGGGCGGTGCTCACTGGCAGCCGTGGCATTTTTGGTGGGAATCACCATGTTTGCCTTGTGGTGGATCCTGGAGGGGGGGATGGTGCCCTGGTGCCATGTGACACCAAGGCAGGCTGCCGACCAATAGAAAAGCAGCATGCATGAGAAAAAAAGCCTGAGAAAACACGAGAACAGGGCGTTATAAAAGACGCAGACACAGAAGTCCTGGCCCCTTTTCAGCTTCGTCCCAGCTCCCTCTCAGCTCCCCTTTTGGCTCCCACCTCTTGGCTCTGCTACCTTGCCCTCTCGGCTCTCTCCCTTGGCCCGGGCAGCTGCGTGGCTGGACCAATAGTGGATGCAGTGCAGTGCTGAGGACCATGCAGCTCCAAGCAGTGGTATCTCTTCCCCTTGGGGTTCCCTGGGGTTTCCTTTCATTCTCTATTTTTCAGCAGCTCCAGAGTACGGACCCTGTTGCATCACCTCCCTCCATGAGGACGCATTCCTTCCTTTCCCTCCACAGCCCAGCAGCCAGTCCAGAGCAGCAATGGGGTTATTTCTTTCATGTGTTATTGTCAGGTTAAAGTTTTGTAATTAATAAATTATTGGGTTGTTGTTTCTCTATTATGTCTCTCGTCAATTGATATCGCCCCCTACTGTCCAAACCAGGACACTCCTCCAGTGCTTTCTCATTCTTCCTCTATACATGTAACTTGTATCTTATAAGGTCTTATTTTCAAGCATGGACTCTTCCAAGGGTGTGTGTTGTCTGAAGGTGCAGGTTGCATGACAATATGGTAGTCTGGTACTATCATGGTGCAAGTTAGGTTCATCAGTATCTAATAGATACTGATGTTTCTTGGCTTTTGGCCCATCAGAGCCATGGCTTCTCCTTCCTATCGTCTCACATACCACCTTCAAAAAGACATTCTGAAAGACATCTTTCTGAAAGACATTTCCATCCTTGCGAGAAGGAGGAGAGGAAAATGCAACTCTGAAGACACAACACAGATTCCACTACCCATAACTCTCACTGATCTAATATTTGGTTATGGTGGACATAGATTGGGTTGTCTGAAAAGGCAGTCATCATACGGTGTACTTGCTTCTCTCTAGATACTTGGTCAGGATGACTTTTGCCTAGAGAAGGGCATCAGAACAGAATAAAAAATGTAAATAGCATATCAATATAAATCATCGCCAGCCTCATCTTCTTCACTGACCTTCCCTACCTGTTCCAAGCCTCTCTGCCCAGGCCTGGACAGGGAACCAGCATGCTGCGAGAGCTGTATGGTCTTTAAAACAAGAGATGATCATGTACCCTTTTGCGTGCAGTCTGTCTTTTCTGTGATGATTTAGTCTGTTTCATGGCTTGGGTTGGGATGTATCCTGCAGCCTCTGAACTATCGTCATCTATCCAGCAGCAGACAAAGGAAGGGAGACATTTGCACAGCACCAGGAAAGAAAGGAAATCAAAGGAAAAACAAAAGGGAGAATACAAGGCAAGAGGAATTATTTTCTTTTTTTTCTCCCTTTCCCTTTTTTTCATTCTTCCTGTGCTCTGCCTGTTCCTGTCAGAGCTGCTGGAAATTGTTACCGACAGATCGAGTGTCTTCCAGTTTCTGTGTCAGGGAGTTTTGCTGATTCTATGAACCATGCAAAAGAGGGGTCAGGCAAGAGAAGGAGAGAGCAAGAGAATGACCAATTCAGCAGAGCTCTGGCTTTATCACTGATCTGGTCAGGTTCACTGGGTTTTAACTCCATGAGCCAGTGAGGCTTAGAAACTCACACCTTTGTTATCACCTTTCAAGAGGAGGGAGCAGAGTGGTGTGAATTCCCTAGGGTCATCAAGGGAGGCAGGCCAGAGATCATCTCCTGTAGCAGAAGCTGCCTTGCCCTTACTCTCCATAGCATGCCAGATACTTAGATGCTCTCTGTCAAGATTTATCACTATTTATTACTTCACAGATCAGAGTGGGGACAAAAGCAGGTTGGAAGAGGTTTTGGGTCCTGCTTGGCCCTACTGTCATGGCTTAGGGTAGGCAGGACCACGAAGGGATCAAAACTTGTCAGCACTGGGTATGATTGCTGTTTGGGTCCAGGTCAGAACAGAGGTGTCAGGTCATGGGACCACCTTTTATCTGCCATGTGTTCTTATGGTGGGAATAGAGGTTGTATCTGTACAGGCCTAGAACGACAAACCACCTCTTGACTGTCCCTTTAAATGCCTTGGTGTGTTCCTATGCCTGGTACTCTTGGGTGCCCAAGATCCCTATACTCAAAAGGATTTAATGCAAGCTATGTGCTGCCAGGACCTCGGAGTCTTCTACTGGACTGTATTACGATATCCAAGGATTTTGATGCTCACCATTGCTCTACCTTCATGTGGAGTTTATACTGGACCTGATAGCATTGTCAGTCTTGCTAAAGGTGACATGTGAAAGGTGAATGACAGTCCCTGGGAGGATCAGGCTAAACAAGTATTCCAGATTGGTTTGAGAAACTGGAATAATATCTTTGGAAAATTTAATTAATCCTTTTCTGTGAGCAAAAATAAGGAACAGGAAGCCTTACAGCAGTGAGAAGCCTGGGAAAATTTCTTCTGGAATCTGGAACCTGATAGCCATGACAAATGGAGGATCTTTTGGGGAACATAGTACTGCAGAGGAAAGTCACTTTTCTGGAGGTTTAGGCCTGACTGAACTTGAGTGGAGGCTTGTGAGGGCTTTACTTAGTCAGAATAAAGTCTCTGCTGATCTAGATTAGTTCATTCCACTCACTGCTAAAGCTTTGCTCTGATGTGTTATTGGTAATGTGCAGGGTATGAAAAAAGATCTCTGCCTGCAGAAGTAGGTTCTGTATCATCACAATTACCTGCAGGGTGAAGGTATAGAAGCTCGAATAGAATTGCTCAGTGGAAGAGAGAAACTGTAAGACAATGGGACTCTGGGATTCTGTTCCTTTCCTGGTTGATAGGGACCATTAATCTGTTTGAGCGCCTCTATTTTCTTCTCCAGAAGGGAGAGGACTCTCTCTGCTGTGACTTCTCTGTTCCAGAGAGGCTACAAGAGCTATTTTCCTGCTGCAGACAGTCAGGCTAAGAGCTGAGAAAGGATATCCCCAAGGGGCCCTCCAAAGTGTCTGCCAAAGACCCCTCCAGCACTGCAGTGCTCTACATAACTGTTTAGTTGTCCGAGCAGGAAGGCAAAACAAGCACCCAGTGCCAACTCTGGGGACAGTGAGATTGGGGAATGACATGCACATTCTGGTGGCGGCTTTGGCAAGGACAGTGCTGAATGTGGAGATTCCAGAGGACATGTACAAATAGCAGTGGGGCTGGTGCTCTTCTGCAGGCTGATGGGAACTGGCTTTCTTGATGATCACTGGCCTGTGCTATTCCATCATCTTGCAGAGAAGGCAAGATGTTGGCTGGGTGTAAGTCAGTAAAAAAAAAAAATTATGGTGCTTCAGCAAAAGGTCACTGGAGTTTGGAAAATGGAGAGAGATTGAGGGTAATGTCAGCTGCTTTCTCTTTCACCACCAAGAGAAGGCACAGAGGGATATCAGGACATCTCTAGGTCTCTCAGCTCCCTCCCTCTGGGCAGTGTATCTGTGAAGGATATGGGAATCTTATCCTTCACAGGATCATGTGAGTGATGGTAGTGATGCTCATAAAAGGTTCAAATGGATCTGAGCTGCAGTGCAGAGGAAAAGTGATAATTTGATAGCTGGTGTTTCTGCTTTCCCTGACTAGATTTGCCTTATGGCTTCTGACATGGTGACAACAAAGCAGGAATATGCTGGATACTGGTAGGTGGGGATTATTGGAAATGTTATTATTGGGGCAGGTTATAGTTGTAGCTCGGGGTGGGATGTTGTTGCTGTAGGTGCTGTACAGCAGAACAGCAGCCAGGATTCTGTACTGTAGAGCTCTTGGACAGAAAAATGGGGGGGAAAAAAGATGTAACAAGGTGGGTGTGATTTGGTCCAGGTCAGCAACAGAGTTTGGAAATTGTCCCAGACCTCCTGACTCCGAAGCTTCTCATTTTTTTTCAGGGTCATCTCTCTTGGTGATTAGTCACTCATCTGTGATTGGGTGAGAGTATTCTGGACTGGGATTCCCACTGGGGAACCGTAGCTCTATATGTTCTTAGGCTGTGTTATCTGAACAGAAATTAAGTGCATTATGTATGAGAGGAGTGGCCTAACATTTCAGCAAGAAGTATAATAGTGATGGGCTGTCTGCCAGTTAGACCATTTTTCCTCCAGTTCTGTTTATTTTGTCTTCACATTCCTTGAACCATCCCAGAAGGTGACAAACTAATATTTCTTGCTAAAGGAAAAATTGTATGGGGTTTTTGGAAGAGGTGTTTGTCTTGTCTCTGTAATTGCCTGGGCTAGTAATTGGCAGCAGGAGAAAAGTTTTGTATCTGGGATGGAAAGACCAAGTGTTTGAGATAGTTTGTTAAATCCTCTGGGCATTTTTGACTCAGGCTTAGAGAAATTTCAGGCAGTTTGTTCCCCTTCCTGCAGGGGTGTCACCCTTTCTGTGTGCTGTTTTCTGATGGCTTTTTTAGTGCACTGCTGATTCCCAACTATGTTGCAGAGTTTTAGAGATGTCCAATATCCTGGCTACTGAATATGTAGAAACTAAGGAGGCAGCTCTTGAATTGGGCTAGTTGTGAGCAGCACCAAAGGTAATGTGATGATTAAAGGGTCCTTTAATTTAGATTCTCACTTCAAAACAACTTGGATTGTATTTTCTAGCTTTTTCTTTACCATGAGAAGAGCACAAAGTGAAAGCTGAGGTTTTAGTCTACTCACTTGTTTCCAGTGCTCTTCATGCTGACTATAGTATCTGAGATCTGGGAATGCTGCAGGGAAAAAGAAACTGTAAGCAAACATCCCAAACCAAATTAAACTTAAGCAGTTGAGATTCAGTGAAAAGCACATAGATGCCAGTTCAATTCCATTGTGATTAGCTTTGTATTTCATGTGCTTTCTTCTCCTGTGCCGATGCTCTGTTTTCATAGAGTTACCCAAAAATTTCAACTGGACTTGATTTTAGAAATACAGGCTTTGGGTTTCAGAAGGTATTGGTGAGCAATACAGGGAGGAAGGAGGTAGACAAGCAGCCTTTGGTGGAGTCACTGAAGTATGGGTACTGAAGGTGGCTCTCAGGGGTTGTGTTTTCTGAGTGTGGGATCATGAGCAACAGTGACATTGCACATAGAAAGAGTGCATCTGGATGGCATGAAGCACTCACTGGCTGAACCAGCCCTAATAGGTCTGGAAGGAATGTGTGCACAGCAGTTATGAAGAGGAAAGGAAGAGACCTATGGTGTGCACTTGTGAGCTGGGGGAACTTTTATTATACGGGCATTACAATTAGCAGAGGGGGTGTTTGTCCTCGAAGTGTGTCTGAGAGGAGGGGAGAGTCAGGGAGGGGAAAGAGTTGGCGGTGATATGAAGGAAGGGAGGGTGCCCTGACCTCTTCTCATAGCCCTGACTGTGTCCCCATCTGAAGGTCTGGCATATCCACTCTCACTACTTAATGATAGTGACATTACCCATCCGCCCAGCATCGCGGGGCTTTTGTCTTCATTCAGGCAGAAATGAAGTTCTCCTGGGCGCACTTATCAATCACTGCAAAGCTCCAGCTGTTCCGGAGCCTTTGGATCGACTTCAACAGCCGTGCTTACAAATTGTCTCTGAATAGCACCGAGCTGAGACCCCCTTTTTTGTCATTGTCTTCCGACAAATGTTTTTTTTCGGCAGCCTTTCGCAGACGTTGCCGGCTGCCTTCTGCCGCGGTGATTGAAAACAGGCCTGTTTTGCATTCTCCTGTCGGAGTCCTGGGTTCAGGGAGCTGTCCCTGAGTGCCACTCCAGCGAGTGCCGTGCCAAAGACAATTACATGCATAGTTTTGCTGATTGCATTAAAATCATTAGAATGAAAGATTCTGAAATCGTACATTAAGGGGGGAAATTAGAAAAAGCTTCAGAGACAGACAGCAATGTCCCCAAAGTGAGGGCAATACAATTAGCTCAAATTGTGTTACATACACACAGACTAGGAGTAGCTCCTGTAACAAATGACCTTATTATTGGTTCTCCCTCTCTCCCTCTATTCCTTTTTCTCTCCTTCACTCCCTTCTCATTCCCTTTTCCTTTTTCTCTCTGAAACTTATTTTACTAGCACCACTGTTCTCCTTAATCTTCCCTTCACCTTTCTTGCCTTCTTTTGTCTTGAGGAGTGCCTGGGAAAGAGCAGTCTTGGGATTCTGGGAATGTAGTACTTTGCTTTTTGAGCTGCTCTGCAGGCCATTTAAAAGGAAGTAAGCAAGTGCAAACTCCAGAAGTTAATTTTCAGCTGAGCAAGAGACTTTGCTCTCCAGGGGAACAAGGAAGTACATGACTCCAAAAGCTTTGTATGTGCACCAGACATCAAGAAGATCAAAGCATTCAGCTGTCTAGCTATATTCTACACCCAATGCCAAGAAAGACACCAGTAACTATGCCTGAGGTAGGAAATGTTCCTCCATACCACAAATACCAGCATAGTGGGAGGTGCAGAAAGGTTAATTCTTCAGGGAGAATGATGGTTCTCCAGTATGAATTCTGTGTTGTTGAAAAAAAAAAATGACATCATGCCAGGGCTTATGGCCTAGCCCCTTTGTAATCCTGTAACCATGCAAGAGAGCAGTTGGGTATGAGTGCCTTACCTGTGTCAGTCAGGGACTGAAATGCATCTTCCTCAGCTGGTAGTCAGTGTCTTAACTGTAAAAGCAGTTACGTGCCACTCTCCACTGTGACAATGTACAGCTTCTCTGTGGGAACTTGGGTTAGCTTTATGTTTCCAGTGTACTAGCTTGCAGCAACCTGTGTCAGCTCTGCCTGTGTATCAGCTTGCCCTGCTCTGCTCCTGGTACTTTCACTTACGATCTCTGTGTCCTGCTATAATGTTATTCACTGTAGACTTTGTCTTTGTGTCCACTTGCTGCTTCCAAAGAGCCCAGACATACTATGCAGGTTTTGTTGAAATGCACATGGAGGCATGGAGCACAAGGGCATACATGTGGCAGTGAAGCAGCACCTCTGGTACAGGCTCTGCCTCCTGCCTTGCTATTTTCACTGACCAGTGGCATTCTGGGTTGTACTCAGCTGGTCTAAATTACACCCACATTTTTGTGCCAGGCTTCTATAACTGACTCTGGGTTTTCAGAGGAGCTGATGTCAGAAGGCATCTCTGCACTAGGGGATCTGAAAACATCCTGGGTATTTATTGCTGTTGGAGTGGGTTTTCCTTCTGTCCCTGTGCATGCCTGACTTTAGGCTCCAATTCTGTGCTCTGAGATATAGGGTACTGTCTTTCTTCTCATTTTACACTCCAGCCCAGGATCTTACTCCTGACAAGAACTGCTAGGACAGACTTAGGGGAAAACTGTAACAAAGGAGAAAGCAACTGGATGCTACCTTGATGTACTTAGATGCTTGGAGCAATCTGGGTCTCAGGGATACCTGAACCCGAGGTGATATTTTCATATTAGTAATGTAATAGTCATTCAAAGCACTGTACATTGACAAGGCACTGTATAAATGCCACATAAGAAGATGTGCTTACTTCTCTTAAGAGATTACAATCTCAGATTAGATGCGACAAAGAGAGAAATAGGATGTCTAATCATGTAAAGGCTTATGAGGAGGAGGAAGCAGAGTAGGTTGGTAAGATAATGTCTTAGGGAGCACAGTAAGTATAAAAAACAGTAATAAGGGGGAAATGAAGGTAAGAATGGGGAAAGAGATAAAGTAGCAGGGCATATATCAGCAGAGTGAAGTTGGTGGGAGATTTAAGTTGCCATATTAATGAAGTGTGGATGGATGATGTGGGACAAGTGGAGGAAAGGAAGTACTGGGTTTAGTGGCTTTAAGTAAGAGTGGTGTATATATTTTACATAAGGGGAATAGGGTACTGCAAAGAGAAGCGGAGGTGGAGGCTTGAGTAGTATGAAGAGAGTAAAGTGAGGGAAGGGAGACAGATGAGGGTGAGGAGAGGAAAGGAGTCGTTTCAAAAGTCCAACGGAAATCTGGAGATGCTAAGTAGACGAACAGAGGGAGATGTGAAGCCCAAAGATGACCTTAAGAACATCTTCAGAGAAGTGGGATGCTAGGAAAGTGAAAATCTGTAAGAATATATCAGCAGTCAAGACTCCTCTTGGTAGGACAAGATCTAACTGGAGACAGCTGTCCCTTTTGGCGATTTTTGCTGAATTTGTTTCAACTTAAATCACAGGAGGAACACCCAAGAGTCAGTGGGATTTATTTCAGTTACCCCTACTCCCTTTGAAGCACTTTCCTCCTTATCTTCTTTTGTGGCCAGTTCTCAGCTTTGTTCCTAGCAACCATTAGGCTCTAAGAGATGTTGTCAAATTTTGGCATTGCAAATGCCAGCAGACTCCTTTGCCTGTTCGAGGTAAAGACTAACCTTGACTCTTTCAGAGTGTGGTAGGAGACATTTATTCACACTAGTGTCTCCCTACAGGTGAAAGAGTCATGTGCAAACAGTCTATTTTTATATACCATGTCTAAAAATGGACAGTTGTGACATTTAAGTTCTAAGATGAAGAAACAGAAAGATCAGGTTGTATGGATGTAAGACTCAGATATTTGAGACTCAATAATTATCTTCCAAGCCAAGTAACTATTCATCAAATGATACAAAGCAGAGGCTAGAGCAGTGCCATCAGATGATGCTGTTGGACTCTTCTTCACAGTCTGGCCTATGTGTTCTCTGTATCCTTATCACAATTTGCTTTCCAAATTCAGAGAGCCTATCTTGCTCTCATCCAGTGTAGACAGATTTTGTAGACTTTTCTGAGACAATAAATACCTTTCTGTAAGATACCTTCTTTCCATCAACATGAGAGAAGATCTGGAAAAAAATCAGTCTTCCATGGCGAAGTTAGCCTGTCTGCACACCTGTCTACCTTTCCAGAGATCCCACCGCTACTTTTGCTATGGCTTGTGAAGGTGGCCAACTTCCTTGTTTGCTTAGAAGTGAGGGGGAGGTATGGAACAGGACAGACTGGAGTGCATTGGGGCCAACAATTGCCTGACTTGATCAACATCAACAGTTTTTGTATCAGGCCTTTAATGACTGTTTGCATGTGGGCTGGTATGAGTAGGCTGAAAAGGGATGTGGTCTATGGCAGGATCACTGCAGAGAAAGGATGGTGCTTTACTGGGGGTGGAAAATGAAATTGTCACTGTAGAATGAATGAATTGTACAGTTTCTCTTTTGTAACCCAGGGAATAATTAAGATAGATGGGTAGATGAATTAGCTGTCCTGCAAGGTCA
>VYZS01089202.1:2230-19196 GCA_013400695.1 Neodrepanis coruscans | reverse complement strand
TTTAATAAATTGCTGCCTTCCCTATCCGTCTCTTGTCCATTGATAAAACCTAATATCGTCCAAAACCAGGACACAGGACTAGAAGGAAGAATATGGGTAAATAAATGCACCTTAAAGACGTGCGATTATGTTCAAGAAGCTTTTCTTCTAAAACAGAGCAATACTATTCACATCTGTTTTGGCTAACTCAAATCCAGATTATGATTACATAGTAGCTATCTGAGCTCTTCAGGAGATCAGAAGTAATGCCACATTGTTTACGAAGGTGCAGTCAGACTTCCAAATGATCCCTCTGAAGACATCAAAGATGAAAACATTCTTGAGCAAAAGCCAGAAATACTGGCATGAGTGCACTCTAAGAAAGCTCCACCTTGAGGTTCACACACCTTCACTCACCTTGCTACAGGCAACAGAACTCAAACTAGTGGACTAGACAAAACCCATCTTAAGTCCAAGTATGTACTGAAATGCAACTAGAGGTAACTAAGTGTGTATTTGCCTATTGTCTCCACAAGCAATGGATTAATGAAGAAGACAAAAGATTTTTCATAGATCCAAGGATGTCCACACAACGGATGAAAATACTGACTTCAGATGCCTCTGAGGCAATGAATTCCCAAGCAATGCCAATAATCTCATTAGGACTATACATGAAGCACTCAGGATAACACTAAAGATTATCAAGATGATAACTAAAAGGAAGTATTGCTGGGTGGATTTTGAAGACTCACAATTTTGATTCCATTCCGCTTGACTAGTGCAAAGTAAAGGCTGTACTGGTTTCAGCTGGGATGGAGTTTTCTTCACTGTGGCTGGTACAGTGCCGTGTTTTAGATGCCATATGAGAATGATGTTGGTAGCACACAGACATTTCAGCAGTTGCTCATCAGTCCTTACTCTAAATCAAAGATTTTTTTAGGTGACTTTTAGTTGCTCTGCCAGCAAGCAAGTGCACAAGATGCTGAGTAGGAGCATGGCCATGAGAGCTGAACCAAACAGGCCAAAGGGATATTCCATACCATAGAACATCATGCCCAGCTGTGGTGGTTTTACCACAAATTCAGCAATTTTGGAGCAGAGACTCTGAGAGAAGTCACAAACACACCTCAAAATGAAGAAAACACACAAATATCACAGTTTATTTTGCGCAAACACCAAAACCCGACAAATAAAGTGCAAAACAGACAAACAAATTAAATTTTCCAGGGCCCGCGTTTGAGGTGAGGACGCTCTGGAGATAGTGCTTGTCTCTCTCTCTCTCCCTCTGGGCCCAGCTGAGAGACTCCGGGGTAATTAGAAGGGAGCACGTGGTCTCAAGATCCCCCTAGCTGCGAGCCTCTGCCCGGTTTTGACCGGGGGAACAACTCAAGAAAATTATAAAAAACNTCGTCACGTTCTGGTGCTGCTGCCTGCGCCGCTCGCAGCCCCCACTACTGCCGGCGCTGGGCAAAGCCGCCGCTTTCGCCGCCGCAGCTGCCGCCCTGCGCTCTGGCCCCGCCTTGGCTCGGAACGGGGGTCATGGCAGACCCCAGCCCGGGACCGGGATCTCCCGCAGCGACCCTGGACGGCACGAGCACCGCCCGCACTGGTAAGCCCGCGCCGCGCTGCCCGGCAAAGCCGGGGCTGCACAGCGCCGAGACTCTGCATCGGACTGGAGCCGCACCCCCCCGCAGCAGCGCCCACCGTCCGTGCCGCCAGGGGGGAAAGGGCAACTGAAAAACCATGCGGGCATGGGGCCGGGCGGCCCCGGAGTGGAAAGCAGTCACCGGGGCCACCAGCGCAAGGCGAAGCCGCCGTACGGCGACTCGATCGTTTTTACTTTCATTTTTTAGCCCCACGACACCAGCATATAAACTGGAGGAGTTGGCCAGGAGAGGCTGATCACTACTGGGGGCCAGGCTGGCACTGGGGCATTGATCAGTGGTTGTGTTGTGTGCCACTTGTTTCTCTTAGGTTTTATTCCTCTCTCTCCCCTTTTCATTACAATTATTGTTATTATTATCATTACTAGTAACATTATATTTTGCTTTATTTAAATTACTAAACTGTTCTTATCTCAACCCATGAGTTTTACTTTTCAGGTTTTTTTCTAATTCTATTCTCCACTGTGGGGGGTGGCATGAGCACATGAGCAGCTATGTGGTACTTAGTTGTTACTGCAGGTCCTTATCCCCTTGCGCTTAAACCCCAGCTGGCAATTAAGACGGTACAAACACTAAGAACCTAGCCCACTTATATAAGAGTAACTATTGGAACAATTTTCAGAAAAGGCAACAGCAGGCTCTTTCCGGTGATGAATGAAGTTCCTTAGGAATAGGGAATACAGTAGTGGGATCCAGTATCTCAAGAAAAACAGATCTGTCAGAAAAAACACTGACAGCGTGAAAACAGAAGGCAAAATGGTTTTAAAATGACATGAAAAAGAAAGGTCATGCATAATCTATCCATCTTTTCATCCTAATTACTCAAACCATAGCAGATGATGTCTTTCATTTTCCTGTTTCATGGAATCAGGAACCTGCCTAACAAGAAAATTCTGGTACTTCCTCTCCAAAACCAAAGCAAAGTGACTTCAGTGTTTGTCTCTACCTTGAAAGCAGCTGCAGAGATCTCCCTTCTAGTTTCTGACCTTGAAGCAAATGTGATAGTTCTTAGAACTATGTCAACAGATAGGCCATGGCAGGGCAATCTGGTGCCAGTCTGACATACAAAGTCCAAGTTCAGTTAAATTTCCGAGACATGAAAAGATAGTAAACTTTAACTTTGCCGCATATGAACAAAAACAGCGGAACATCATCACTTCTGGCCTAAAATGTTTTTTAGTATGTATCACTATGTCCAAGGATATGGAAGTCCCAAATACGTGTTGCTAATCAGATTTGAATGAGAACTACCAGATAAATTTCTACGTGAGCCAGGATCCAGCTCGCTGACAGGTGAGTATTTGAACTCTCTGTGCCCAAAATAGCTCCTCTTCCTACTATGAAGGATCTGTAATGAGTCTCTCTTTTCCCAAGAAACAGAAGAAAATTCTGTGTTTTAAACAGTACCCTTGAAGTCCACAAGAAACAGGGAAGGTAAGATGAGGGGACTAGAGCACTATGAAGTGGGACTCTCAGATGCCATATCAGTGCACATCAGTGCTTTTGATTATCTTACAAGCATTTTACACTTTTTCTAAAGCAGGAAGCAAAGTAATAAAATCAGACACAATAGAAACAAAGAAAAGAGGATAGAGAGTAACTCTCAATGCACATATAAACATGCTGAGAAAGTGAAACAGAATGAAGTATCTAGGCAAGTCAACACTCTGGTTTTGTTACAACTTCTCTCCTCCACTCAAGAGGACTGGTGCACAAAACTGAGTGAGAAAAGAATCACCCATCAAAAGGTAAAATGTGAGGAAACCAAATCTTTCTGGGACAGGTGGGACTGAAGAGAACCCTTAATGGCTAAAGTTCCCAGCTTTCTCTTCAGTTTAGTCCCCTAAAAGGCAGATCCAAGAATGAGTCTTTTCCTTTGACACTTAGGGACAAGCAATTATGCAATGGTCTTACAGCAATGGTCTTACAAAGTTAGATTTAGCTGTTAGCATCCATGAAACCTGATCCTGAGTCTGCATTCACATGGGCCGCTTCCCTGCAGGAAAATGAACTCTGACAACACAAAAAAAATTTTTCTAGAGCAGGTCCTCTCTAATGTCGTCCATATTCTGCAAAATTTCAACAGGATATATTTGCAAAAAATGCATGTGCTATGGGTTAGATTCTTTTTAGTGCAATTTTTCCACTACCGCCATGACACACTGGCAAACTGAAAAAGAGAAAAAAAAATTACTCACTAAGCTAAGTTTTGCTGCTTTCTAAAAGCAGAATAATGTAACTGGCCAGGTGGAGAGAGCTGCCTGAAAGGCAGGGTTTCCCCTCGAGGGAAAAAGAGACTTGATTGTTCCTGGCTCCATGCCTTCACAGCTTTTAAATTCCAGTCTGATGGCTCTCCCCAGTACACACAGCCAGGTAGGTAGAGGAGTTAAGGAAGGTAGATGCTTGTGCTAGCCTTTGTTTGGGGTGTGGACTCAGTGCCTGGTAGTACAAGGAACCCAAGCACAAACAGTGGAGAGGGGGAAACTCCCTGAGGAACAGCAACAGGACATTTTAATAGTACAAAGGGACCCAACTTGAGATTTGCTGACTCTCTCTTGCACTTCAAGGAGGTAGAAAGGTCCGTGAGCTGCTCCTCCGGCCCCATCAGCTCTACCACCCAGCCCTGCACTTGTCTTTGCTGCCCAGCCATCCCCCATGTGGGTTTGTAGCAAACCCAGAAGAGGTTCCAGCTCCCTGGACCATGTGCCCAGTGCATGCTGCTGCTGGCAGCACATCATGCTGTGACCCTGTGCCATTTCACCACAGATTGCCATCACTGTCAGGGCTCGCTCCGGACCTATCAGAGTCCGGTCTGTCCACAGAGAAGCTCTCCCTGCTGCCAGGGTCCCAGCCTGCCAGCCTGTGCTGGAGCTGGGAGTCATCCAGACGTTCCCACACTCACCAGCAGCTGCCATCGACCGCCGGCACCTCCTGCTGGCCAGGGTTATAACTGCACAGAAAGGGAAAGTATTTTCTGAGTGGAAGTTTCTGTTATTGCTGGGTTGTTGCTCTTGTGCTCTGTGTTGTTATATATATTTAGAAAAGAGCTGTTGTTCCCTTTGCTATATTTTGCCTGAGAGTGTCTTAATTTCAAATAATGATTTGGAGGGGAGAGTTTCTATTCAAGTAGGTCCTGCTCTTCAGAATACATGGTCTTAAACTAAGACAGCATGTTATTACATGTGTTATTACCACACTTCAGCTAGGGACAGTCTAACGAATAAACCTGTTTTCAGTGAATGGAAGCACTGATACTTTGCCACACATTCAGCTTGCTACATGCTCCTCTAGGACTGCAAACTCTTTTGTTTCCCTCTCCCTCTTCTACTGTTTCTTCTTGCAACAGCAAGCATTCTAAACAACTACAGGAAGGCATTAGAGGATCATCTCCAGTCCCACTGAGACTTAGAGCTCACAGCACGTGCTCCTGACAGATGGTTTGGTGCAGGCTGTAAGGTAAAAACTTTCAATTTAGAGAACTTCTCTAGCAGAATCTCACCATTTCCACCTACTTTCCAGATGCAATCAAAAATATTCTAAGATCATCTATATTTGGACAGGAGATATACCAGGTTCTCTCAGTGGAGTCAAGAAGGCTTCTCCAACTTCCAGTAATCCCTCTCAATTAAGGAAGAATAAACACAAAGAATAAACTCAGAAAGCCATACAGCACATGCAGTCTCCTGTGTCATATCCCTCTACCACACCCTGCAAAGAAACAGGCCTCCAGCACAGGCTATCACAGAGTGCAAGCTGGCGAGCTGCGTGTGCAGAAGCCAGTACAAGGTAACACTTGGCAGCTATCACAACACAAAAATAGAGCATCACTAAAAAATCCACACCCTCTTAAGTCTGACATTACCATGGATTTATACACATTAAACACCTGAAACACGAACTCCTACTACATACACAGAGGAAAAACTTCAACCTTAATTTGCGTGACTTCAGATGACGCAAGGATATGATGCACATACTCATCTCAGCACACCACTCAGTTGAGCTGGGAGCCAATGATTGTGTGAATCTTTACTGTAATTAGCTATTCATAGAGGCAAGCTAGTAAGAGAGCTAGTGATATACATGCAGATTTTCATCACATATATGAGATTTCCTAGTGCTGCTGAAGTGTTTGGCTAAGAGACCACACTGCATTCTATTCTAACCTGAGAAGTTGCCACATTTGTGTAATACGTTTTTGAATACACAGTACATACTCCTGAGTTTATGGAAAAGAACTGCTTACACTTAACCTGTCTTTTTACGTATAGCATTGGTTTTCCACCTCCAGAGCCAACTGACAACAGCTATGACTGAAAATCAGCAATATTATTCTGCTCTTATTATTTGAAAAATCAATTCAAAATATGAAGCAACTTGCTGAAAGCTTGAGTCCACTCTCAGACAGGAGCTCTTCAACATTTATCAAATACACAACCTATATAAAGATCCCATGTCCTGGTCAGTCCATATTTCTGAAGCCTATTAGGCATCGCTGATCTATCAGTTTGCAAACACAGCGTATAGTCACTTATAGCAGCAGACACACTACTTTTCAGAACAGGCACTGTTACTGCATTTATCAAGTTAGCACAGCACAACTAAACACACTTTTTATGGTAACCACAGATCTCCTCCTCCAAATGACAACTTCGGCACTTGGGAGACCCAAAGAGGAATCTCAAATATTTCAATATTTAATTTTCAAGTTTCAAAATAGTCTGCACCTGGTTTTAATGTGTCTGTTTTAAAAGCTCTGTTGTCTTGAACTCTTCAACAGTCTTCATGTTGCCTGGATTCCTAGTTGTGACAGCTGCTGCTCAGAGTTAAAGTCACCACCATATTTTCTCTACCAATGTTGCTTCAACAAAAAAACTGCAGATGTCTTAAATTAACCATCCCCCTTCAAAAATTCATTCAAAATTCTGCATCTTCTTGTTTAGGGTCCAAAGTATCAGTGTCACTGACTACACAAGGATTGGTGTGGGGCTTTCATTTTGGCACGTACTTACAGCCAATGCCCAAAAAACATAAGTAGACAATAAACCTTTGAGGATGTGTGTTTTGGTATGTTAAAAATGTTCCTTTTTAAAAATTAAGCCAATCATAACCAATAAAATATTTATTGACTGACACATTCAATCTTTAAGTGTTTCAGATGCTTTAGAAGATCTAAATGTAAAACAGAAATTCAGATGGAATGACTTTTTGATATTATAATCAGAGTCTGTTTTCCTTTACTTATACAGACAGTCTAAGAATTTTATAGTAGCAGTAGTAGGATAGTTATAAAATCACCTGTATGAGCTGAGAGTGGTGAATGAGGCCGAGGCAGAGCTGGAGACTGGCTACTGCCCATCAGACTCTTCCTGTTACTTGTTCTGCAGCTGTGGGCAAAAAAGAGAGGAAAGAAGACATTAGCATCAGAAACACAGCAACGTACCACCCATGGGCATTTTGAGATTCTCCTACTGTGTTCCCTGACTTCCCAGATTACTATTAAAAGTCAGAGGTATTGTTGGTTCTGTACTCATGTCCAGGAAGTCTACGATCACAGTGGAAAACATTAAAGGCAGCAGTGACAATGCACCACAGATACTTTTCACGTTTGCACATTTGTTGTTCTCTGCAAAGACCAGCATTCCCCTGTAGAGTCATTTACAAAATGCTCCTTGACTACAGCTTCTTTCTCTGCCATACATTTATTATAAAATGTAAAACCATCAATATAATGTGAAACACGGTCTCAAGGTTACAATCACCAATGACTAAACCTATTTCTGTTGCATAAACTGTAGCTCAAAATCACATGCCAGAAAAAGCAAAATTTATCAGAGACTGATATAACAATTATAAATCTAATTATTGAGATAAATTTCACATCTGTGCCTTTTGTCAATGGAACAGATGATGCCTAAGAAGATGAATGCATTCTTTTACTCATACATTTTTCATATGCAAAGCCACTAATTTCCTGTATCACAAGATCATTAAACGAGATAAAATGTAAATCAACCCATCTATTAAACTTGAGAAAGGAGGTATTTTTCTTAAATACATCATACAGTTTTTACATATTTGTTGGCAGAAGTGTGTTTCCCTCTTTCTCCTACAAAGAATATTCTCACAAACTGTATCTGCAAGACTTCAAATGTTCATGCAGAAGGAAAATATTACCCTGAAGATAGAGACCTTAACAGTGTATAAACTGAAGTGCATATACTGATTTTACAGCTCTGTAACAGAGTTTTTATGTAAAGGTACAGAAAAAACCCAAACTTCTAAAATGAGGAAAAAATCATACATAAAACCACTCATTATCAAAGCAGGTTCAGATCACATTTGCAGATGTCTCCAAAGATGAATTTTGTAACATTATGATCTCTATGTAAAAGCCAGAAAGCAAGACTGGTAATTCTTTAAGTGGTCTAAGGCAAATAAAGTGCAAAAGAATGGATGCATTTAAATAGCAAAAACAGTTAAGAAAAAGAGATGCAAAAGTAGCCCTAGTAATACTGACAACACGGAAAATAAAGAAAAAAAGAGGAAAAGTTGAATATGAAAGCAGTATAGAAGATACCTATAATACGCAAAGAAAATTAAACACCAAAACCACTCTCTCTTTGAAAAATGTTTTGTAAAGCACCAGGAATGCCATTCCCAACTCTTTAATGGGTTAATGCAAAGTTCATTTGCACATTGTACAAAGTTTTGCTACATTACTTAATTATTATATTCAATTAAATAATGATTTAACCTGTAAGTGTACCATTACTGTAGACCTATGTAAGAATGCACAAAATTATTGATTTACATTTAAAGTACTTGAAATATCAAAATTTATTGACATACGCTGCAGTTTTTAAGCCAAATATACAGTACAAACTTTTCAAATGTGAAATTATATACTGAACTTATCAAGATTAAATTCTATTTCTTTAAATGATGGAATTTAAGCAAATATTCCATATTCCATTATGTAATGAAGTAATACTGCTTCCCCTCCATCTCTAAATTTTGTCCAGCTGAAGAGTTATATTGAAACTCTCCTCTTATCTAAGAATGTTCCAAATTCTTCCTTCTCATTTCTTGCAATGTCATTGCATTTTTGCTAACTTTCCTTATATCATACCACAACAAGCCTCTCTTTATTGCTACACTTGTTTTAAAAGCTGAAATAATTGTTCCTTTGCAATTCTCCAATCTAAAATTGAACCCAGGAGAAACTTCTGATATTCTTTAGACATCCACTAAAAGACACGCGGATTTCATCTATGATGATGTGATGGCATCACTATAACATCTGTGGTGCAGGCTGGGGTTAAGAGATCCCATTATGAGACTTTAAAGCAGTTTTTCATGGCTGAAGTTTGGACCTTAAAGGACCACCACATCTCCTTTACAAGAAGGAAACTCATTTTAAGCACGCAGATTTTAGGCACTCCTCACAGACTTCACTACAAGGATGATTCTTTGCCCTCACTTATCATCTGCCCTTACTTGTAGAAATGGAGGCTTTTATCACTTTTGCCAGAATTTCCTATGTAAATAAACAAATTTTTTGTAGTCACTTTTACATTACTATTCAAACTTTACATTCTTCAGGAGAAGGTGCAATACCTTTCACAAATCATTATCAAAGACATCCAATTCAACTTATCTGTTTTTTATTTTTGAAGGGTGTGTATTTTTAAGAATTATTTTTGGGGAGTATGATGGCATTACCCTCAGTATCATAATCTTACATTATGAGAAACCTTCCTCCCAACTGCCATTTAAAAAAAAAATCTTTGCTATTTGCTCAGATGTGGCTGTAGCTATATGGAGAATTTATCTTGTATCATGCTCAAATGAAATGTTCTACTGAGAAAAAAAAAAATGTAGTCTACTCTATTTGTCTTACAAGTAAGGCAAGATGCAAGTCACTGCATTAACGAACAAATTCGTCCTAGAGCTCTCACTGTAGGCTTTGTTTTTCAGTTATGTTACACAAAGACATTGAAACAATGTTATCCATTCTGCATAATCTGTGAAACACAATTCCACATTTTCATGTGGAAAATAAACCTCAGGGAACCTTGAAAGACGATCTAAGAAGCCAAAACACCACAAATGGGAAGCAGGATGGCACTAGGGAGGTATTCAAATATTACTTACAGAACTGTTTTTAGCCTTGAAACAATATTCTTGTGTAAAAACAGAATCTCAGAAATTAAAACCATTCTGCAGACATCATTTTTTTCTAGAGCTTTAAACACACCATATAACTTCCCTCTTCTATTGTTTTCATAAAACTATTCTTCTCCCATTCAAATCTGACAAGACAAACCAACTGATAAGAGTAGCCCTGACATAAAGACTCTTCGTCTGCAGGAAAGTTATAGCACTGCAGGAACACTCTACAAGGATTGTAACTTAGAGAAATATAAACCTTGGTAAACCACAGAGCTCTAGCCCTCAAAATGCAATTCTCTAAGCCTTGGATTTCATGTTGTGATCAGGTTGCATGCAAAGAAGAAACTAGCAAGCCAGGCAGCAGGAAGGATGAATGGTTTACAACACCGAATAAAAGGAAAAAGAAAACATTCTTTTTCCAAGAAGAATAAGAGAGTGTGGAAAACAAAGAACAAAAAAAAAAATCTGTCAGGTTTAATAACTAAACTTTGCAGAGTACAGGAAACTTGAACAGAACAGAAAGTTTAACTTTGTCACCCTTTGCCTTCTTTGTCCCAGAAATATCCTCCCTGGCCTTTATTCATTCTGAGTGAATACCAGGATGTAGTTGATATTACACCTCATCAGCAATGCCCTAGACAACTGACACTGAAATCAAATTCATATTTTCCCAAATTCCCCCCAGACAGGTTCTGATTTATATCCTACTGTCACTGACATACCTGCCCACCTACACTTCTCCTTCCTCTTCTGACTTCTTACCATGTCTCACTGTAGAATTCCTCCTTCACCTCAGCTCCAGTATCAGGCCTAATATGCAACTCCAAATCACTTCTCCAGCTGCTACAGACAGCAATGTTACTAATAAGAAGTACTCATGATAAAACAAATAGAAGACACTACATAGAAAGTGCTTTGTGCTGAATTTCTTTTCTAACAAAGCAAGGGTGAACAGCAGCTGCTGAAAGACACAATCAGTTGCATAAAGCTTGATTACATTGCTCCTTAAATAACCACAATCCTTCCCATATCAGGCAAAAGCCATTTTGGTAGAAATAAGGGGGACTGCTAGACTGAAATCAGTGAAGCACAAGACACAAGTATAAGCACAGCCATTAAAATAAAGCTACACTACACAAGCTCTTGGAAACACTAAATAAAATAAAAAGTTGAAGCAGAAATGTAGCTTTTTCGGGACACACAGTACTTCATCCAGGGCTGAAATATTAAACGCAAGTTTCCTGAAACAGTAATCAAGAAATGGCAAAAACTGCAAGAGATAATCACTGAAATGGATGTTTAGTCCTCAGAATGAGGGCTAACAGAGGAGCAAATTACTGGCAGTGAAGGCTGGTTACTGATATTTATCAAAAAAAGTAGGGAAAGCAGGCTACATTGTCAGAGGTTACCACTTGCCATACTTTTCATGAGAAATACAACATCTGTTTTAATAATTTATAATTATTTCATTTCACAATTCTCAATTGTTAATATTTACATTTGCAATGAAGATGGATTTGGACTGTAAGCTATTATGACAGTTCACCACCTTTCACAGGCTATGCTAGCACAGCACTAGTCAGCAACACAGTGTCTTAATTTTGGCATTAGCGTAATGTGTAGCAGTCTAGCTGAAGCTAAAGATTAAAAGGGGATTTCTACCATTCCAAGAGAGGCTGCAAACAAATGGTTTTATCTGCTAATACAGGCACAAAGAAGTTAAATTATTGTCCTACCCAGAGTGCAAAGCCTGTGTTTTTTGACCTTGGGATGATCTACTCAACACCCGGTCTACTGACACCTGATGGGATGTGCCCTACTCAAACAGGAAAAAGAGTTCTAGCACAGGGGCTAGGAGGAGGAGGAGGTTTAAACTAGCTTGGAAACAGGAAAGGGACAAAACAAGGATCACGAGTGATGAATGATGGTATGGTGTGCCAAAACTTGAGGAAACAAGCACTAATGGAATCCCTCAATTTGCTTCACAAGGTGTTGGCCACAATGTAACACATCTGAAATGTTTCTACACCATGCACACACCAGGAGGAGCAGACAATGGGCTCAAAGCTTCAGCCAAGTCCCAGAGATTTGACATCACTGGCATAAGTGAAACCTGGTGGGATGAGTCCTTTGGCTGGAGTGCCCTGCTGGACAGTTACAGGCTCCTCAGGAGGGACTAGCAGAGAGGAAGAGGCAGAGGGGTAGCATTGTATGCAATACAAGGGTTACAATGAATGGAGCTCACAGTTGTCAATGGCACAGTTGAGAGCCTCTGAGTAAGAATGAAGAGGCAAATGAACAACAAGGATTTAATAGTCGGAGTCTGCTACAGACCTCCTGGCTGGGACCATGACACCAACAAATTATTCCTTGAGGAACTAAGGGACCCTTCAAAGTCAGAAACCTGGTCCTTATGGGGGCCTTCAACTTGCCAGAGCATCACACAGCTGGTACAACCTAGACTAGAAGATTCCTAAAAAACTTGGATGACAACTTCATGAAACAGAGCCTGGAGAGAGACCTCAACAAATTACAGGACTGGGCAATACCCAACCATATGAAGTTCAACAAGAGAAAGTGCCAGATTCTGCATCTGGGATGGGGCAACCCCAGATGTTTGTACAGACTGGGAAATGAGATGCAGGAAAGCAGTGCCACAGAAAGGGACTTGGGGGCCCTGGGCAAGGGCAAGTTGAATCTGAGTCAGCAGTGCCCTGGCAGCCAGAAGGGCCAATCATGTCCTGGGGCGGGGGGACATCAGGCAAAGCATCGACAGCCGGTCGAGGTAGATGATTGTCCTGCTCTGCTCTGCACTGGTGCAGCCTCACCCTGGATATTTTGACAGTTTTGGGCACTGCAACATAAGAAAGATATTCAGCTATTGGAGAGTCCAAAGGAGGGCAATGAAGATGGTGAAAGACCTTGAGGGGAAGCTGTATGAGGAGTGGCTGAGGTCTCTTGATGTGTACAGCCTTGAGAAGAGGAGACGGAGGGGAGACCCCACTGCAGTTACAACTTCCTAGTGAAGGGAAGAGGAGAGCAATAAGCACTGATNTGTGGAAAAGATATTCAGCTATTGGAGAGTCCAAAGGAGGGCAATGAAGATGGTGAAAGACCTTGAGGGGAAGCTGTATGAGGAGTGGCTGAGGTCTCTTGATGTGTACAGCCTTGAGAAGAGGAGACGGAGGGGAGACCCCACTGCAGTTACAACTTCCTAGTGAAGGGAAGAGGAGAGCAATAAGCACTGATCTCTTCCTTGTGGTGATGAGTGACAGAAACTGAGGGAATGGCCTGAAGTTGGGTCAGGGGCAGTTTACAGTAGATAAAAAAAAAAAAAATTTCTTCACCCAGAGGGTGGCTGGGTGCTGAACAGGCTCCCCCGGGAAGTGGTCACAGTGCCAAGTCTGATAGAGTTCAAGAAGCAACTGGACAATAGTCTCAGGCAGCTGGTGTGACCTCGGGAATTGTCCTGTTCAGGGCTAAGAGTAAGACTCAATAATACTTGTGGGTCCTCTATAACTAAGCATATTCTGTGATTCTATGTAGACACAGAGAGACTAATAATGCAAAGCCAGCCCTCCCATAAAGGCTCTAGGGACAGAGAAAGGCGCTTTTAATTTTTCTGGTGTTAAAATTGCACAGTTGAAAACTACCTCAGCAGAAACATGCTGTCCCTAGTAAGACTTGAGATATGGCTACTTTGTTTATACAAGAAAGTTAAATTATGTTATATATCAGTTATATTTAACTTTTTACAAGGCTAGCTAACACATGAGTTCGGAGTTATTATCTTTAGCAACAACAACTTTTAGGAGTCAACAGTGTACACAGCATTTTAAAATTTAAAACATTTACATGGAATTTAGCTTGGTTTGCTTTGGCTTTTTGTTTGTTGTTTTTAAAGAAAAAGAAATCTTTTGCATTAAAAAGCAGTTCAGTGAGTATTTCCAATCTCTCCAGAGCCCAGACAAGTTCCATGGGACATTAACTGAAACAAATGCAAAAAACAGCTGCCATGCAGATGATGCACACTGAGACTACAGCAGCTCCCAAAAGCAGCCTTTAAGATTGTATTTGATGAAGCATCTCCAGACCCAGAAAGTTAAAGTAACAGCCTGCAGTTGTGATAAGACCAGTTCACACCTAGATTGCTTCAGAAGATGTGTATTATAAGCATTACATACACATCTGCATATTTGCACACATAAAATACACATATTTATTTTAAGACTTATATCTAAAATCCTACAACATCACACATACAGTCAAACTTTCTACTTATCATATATTCTGTTCTCTGTGAGGAACTATTCTACATCACTCTGTAACACACAGGGTTAAACAAGGTATTGGGATTTAGATTTCAAGCGTTATAATGTAGGGATTCAGATTTTCCTTTTCTGCATTTCAGGTTTAGGGAACACAACACACCAAGATGAAGTATGCAGCTGCTGGTAGCCCTAGTTTGGTGGTTTGTCACAAATCTTTGTAACACTGTAACATCATGTAAAACTGTAAAACTGAAACATCATGAGTGTTTCAGTTTTGGCTATTGGCCAGTAAACATGGGCAGTAAGCTACAGTCCTCTTTAGGTACTCAAGAATGTTTGTCCAACACCTTTCTCCCTACCATTAACACCAATTACCAACATGGCAACATTCCATCAGAACTTCACCTTTCTTCAACCATACAAAAGAAAAGAATTCAGTCTTTTTCTTCATACTTCTAAAAAAATTTTACAGGGAAAATAAAACTTAAAATGCAATCAACTGGATGTATGGTCACCTTCTCAATGAACTGCCTAAAGGATTCAATTGCGTGCAAAGCAACAACATTGTGAAAACAGTCACCAGGAAGAATCACAGAACTGCAAAAATATTAGACGAATCTCTAATGGTCAGACCTGAGGAAGGCTGCCACAAAGACCTCTTACACTAGAAGACCGCTGAATCTCCATCACTTCAGAGTCTTGCAATGCAAATAAAGCAGATCCTTCATTATGCCTTCTTTACTGAACTTGCTAGTTAGATATGTTCAGTGTATCCAACTTCACTAATTTCGCTCACTTTTACTGTAAGCAAGTTTGATCCATAACATTTCTTCTTCTCTCACAGGAGAAAAATCAGAAGTTACAAGAAATCAGAATTTCTTCTACAGAATTAAAATGGTGTATTATCTGTCCTGATTCTACATAAAAATGATTAATTTTTCACTTACATAATTAAATAATTAAATATTTCTCTCTGTAGTAACAAGATAGAGTACTAAGCCAACTATTGACTACATAGTTGTACAATGTTCAAAAAACAGCTGCATACAAATTCAGTCTGTCACACACAAAGTGAGCAGGCAGCCAAGTGCAGACAAGAGGAATGCTCAGGATCATAAACCAGCCCACTGTGAAATCCTGCTTAATTACACACAAAACACAGTTCTTGCATCTTCATGTCATACAAACTATTGAGAACAACATGATGATGGGATCATTTAAATCCTACTGCTTCTTGAATTTATATTTTGTGGTTTGAGAAGGGACATAAACCAACTTATTAGGTGAACAGCACATTTGCTATCATACTGAGATATTAACTAATTTCCTTGTCATACAAATATTGTTCCTAAGAACAGAAAGGTAGACATGCCTAAGTCGAAAAAAAATAATAACACTCAGAAGCCACTGCACTGGCTTTAGAATAGTTAACTCATACTATATTAAAAAAAGAAAGTGTCATATATCACACCTATTAAGATCAAAGCATCATTAGTTTGGAAATGTTAACCAAACAAGTAATGTCTTGACTTGCATAGTAGATAACCCTGCAGAAACAGTTTTCATTAGACAGGAAATATCCTATTTAGCAGGGGGCATGCCTATCCAGGCTGCATATAGGAGATTCAAAAAAGAGGTCTCCTTGTGCCCCTGGCCATCCCCTGCGGTTTCACATTAACCCATTTCATTCCAGATTTTGACTCCAGACTACAACTTCATGGTTTCTCAGCCCTCTTGGACTAAGAAAATGCAGCCAGACATTTCCTACTAAGTTGTGGTGGCCAGGCTTGGGGCAACATTTCTCACTCTGCCCCACTGCTGGTTGTTAACAAGTTGGGAGAAACCGGGGGAGCAGATGAAGGTGAGTCAAGATGCTGGATGCTATTACCTCCAGAGCCTCAGCCCCACCTCAGGCTGAAGTAGTGTCTCCCAGGCTGCAGCACAGAGATTGTCACAGGCAATGCTTGCCACTGCCTCTGCCCCCAGTTTGCGAGTTAGACTAGTGCCCCATTGCTACTGCTCACAACACACTCAGTCAAGACTCAGAAAAGGAGGTAGTTAAGGGATCTCCTCCTCATCCTTTCATCCCCAGGTAATATGGAACAAGAGCCCTTTTGACACTTAAACCGAACAGAGCAGTCAATCTACTTGCAACATTTACCCAGTCAGGCCATTCAAAAATCCCAAATAAAACCAGTAACAAAGGTGTCCTGTTCCAACCGTACTTCCTGCAAACAATATCCATTCAGACTCTAGGACTAACCAAAGTCAAATTCCAGGCCATTTCAGTACAAAAAGGGAGCCAAGTACATATTCTGATTTTTCTGTAACTCCAGCTGAAAAACAGACCAGCATAGTTCAAAATTTAGATAATGCCTTGGTGTGTCTGTAAACTACAAACTGAAGACCTGTTTATCCAGTTGCCTACTACAGTGAAACTCTGTTCACCTTCTCCCCAGCTTTTTTCCACCTAGACCTACCTCCTCATGGGCTCCTTTGCTCATAGCTCACCATGTATTCCAGGATGATAAGACAGACAGACCTTTTCACAGCAGCAAACACATCCCCCAAATACCAACCATGGAGAGCAGCTTCTCTTGGCTGTAAGTTGTGTTTATTGTGTCAATACTTATACGGTCTCAATGGGTTAAAGTCTCCCATATTTTGAAATTATCACATGACTAAATGCAGCCAGCTTAGAAAGTCTGCTTCCTCGGATGCCTAAGANTCATTCCAGGAGAAAAGCCACTAAAAGACAAGGTTCAAGAAATATTGTTTCCTACACTATTTCACAATACTTTTAGGATAGTTTTAAGCCTTTTTTTTTTTCTCTTTTCCACATCCCTGACCCCCCCTTTTTTTTTTCCCTAATAAATT
>VYZS01089199.1:15769-26291 GCA_013400695.1 Neodrepanis coruscans | reverse complement strand
AGGGAGAGGCTGCCAAAGGCTTCAGAGCAAATGGGGACAGCATGTACCATAACCTGCACAGTGGACAGGCTAATTCCCAGTTCTGTCACTGCCACCTTGTCCTTCTTTGACACTGACTTCCCCTTACACTGTGCTTGTAAGGGATCACAGCAGAGAGTTAATGTCAGTTCTCCATGCTTTCTGCATGTGCCCAGACAGCTATAAGCAGGCTGGGCTGGAGCTGGCATCTCAAGGATTGTGCCATTCCCTGTGGGAGCCTGTTCACTGTTCCTCTGTCTCACCATGTCTTGGCCAATATGGTGGGAGGGCACTTGAAACCTCTCCTCATGGTGCTGACCCCTCTTGCCACCAGCCTGCTGAAGGTCCACCTGCAGCTCCATGGTTTCAGTGTGTTCATTGATGTGGAGAAGCTGGAGGCAGGGAAGTTTGAGGACAAGCTGATCCAGAGCGTCATGAATGCCCGAAATTTTGTGCTAGTCCTCTCGCCAAATGCACTGGATAAATGCATGGAAGACCCCGAATGCAAGGACTGGGTGCACAAGGTAAGACATGTCGTCAGGTGGAGCTGGGTTGGAGCAGGAAAGGGGTTAGTGACAGGCTGACATGGGCCTTAGGCTGAGCACCTGCTTGTTCCTGCAGGAGATTGTGACAGCCCTGAACTCTGGAAAGAACATTGTACCTGTTACAGACCATTTTGAGTGGCCAGATCCAGAAACGCTTCCCAAGGACATGAGGGCTGTCCTGAAATTTAATGGTATCAAGTAAGTAAAAGCCACCTATGCCTTGGAGTTCCTTGACACCCGGAGAGAACATGTTGAATAAGCAGTAGCAAAGAGCATAAGGACATAGGGAGAAACAGATGAGGAAGGCAGAAAGGTCAAAGGGGGAGTGACTCACTTCGGGTGACATTCAGAGTATGCAGGGAGCAAAGGTTCCCACTACATCCCTGCTGCTGGTGTTGTCCTTGGAGCTCCTCTGGGTGAGAGAGCTTCCCATGCTAGGATTACTGGGAGGATACCATTCCCAGTGCCCCCAGCCCTCCAGGCAGGAGCAAAGCTGGCAGGTTTTGCAGCTCATTTGGCTTCTTCTCACTTGGGTTGCTTCCCCTTAGTGCATCCCAGCCTGGCAGGGCATCCTGCAGCATTCAGTGTTGCTCCATTTTCTATGAGGAAAGGAGGATCTCTTAGAGAGCTGGGGTGGAGGAAAGGGGTCTCTGGCTCCCGGCCCAAATGAACAGAGCTATCTTGTGGTATCTTATGCAACAGAGAAAGTAAATCACATTTTTCCCTCAAATACAGGTGGTCCCATGAGTACCAGGAGGCCACAATCGACAAAATCGTCCGCTTTCTCCAGGGCCGTTCCTCCCGGGACTCATCAGCTGGGTCAGATGATGGGCTGGACTGCTTGCTCTCTGGGGGGCAGAGCTAGAACCAGCACAGCTGCCTCATCCCCTCCAGAGTCTTCCCCCTTTTTGTGACCCCTTTTTATGTGGGTCCAAATTTGTCCCTCCTTACTTTTTCCCGTCTTAGTACCCCGGCTGAGAAGACCTGTGGCTCATTTCTCCCTCCTCACCCTCCGAATACAAGTCTCTGAAAGTAGTACTGGAAAGCCAGTACTCACATGGCACCTGGTGAGCCAAGCCAGGGTAGACTTCAGGATGGACAAGTTGTCTTCCACATCCTCCTGTGGAGCAGCAGGACTTGCAGGGGATGCGAGGGAGACCGGCATCCAGACCCCCCACAAGCAGCTGCAGCTTCCCCAGAAACGCATCCAAAGAGGCAGGATCTTCCAAGGGCTGAAAACTGGGGAACTGTTGAGGGTCTGTCATGAGAGGACGTGTGAGAGAGAAGAACAACTGATAGGAAATGGTCCATAAGCACCATGTGGCTCTGCTTGTGCAATGGAAATATCCTTGTGGTCAGAAACTGAAAGAAGGAAAGGGCAAATAAAAGCTAAGCCCTAACAAAATCCCTGTGTTTGGGAAAGATAACACATAGAGGCCTCGTGAACTGCTTTTTCTTTCCCAGTAATATCTCTTTATCACAAGAGCTCACTTTCTCCTTGAGGCCATTCCACCTCCCAGTGCTGCAAAACCACTGTGTGCTCTTAACTCTGGCAACAGAAGTTTGAGGTTAGACCACATGAAGTTTCTGCAGGATCTCTGCAAAAAGTGCTTTTAAAACAACCACTTTTTCTCCATTTGATGTCTCAGCTTCACCACTCTATCAGGACAATACTTCCAGGGCGTGGGAGGCTGTACTGTGATTCCACATATCTCCATGCAGATAGGGAAGATACTCACTGTTGTGCTGTACTTGTGGAGTTATTATTCACTGGCTGTATTTTATTCTGTCAGTGCTCCACAGCAGATCTCCCATGGACTGTTCCTTCAACAGGAGCTGGTGCCTCTCCCTGCTGACCACCACACAGCCTTGGCTGAGCTTCTCAGGGTTGTCCCTACTCACTACTGGATGCAGTACCAAGTAGCATTTGTTCTTTCTACCAAGCTCTTCTCAACTCCCACCAGGGCTTTTTGGAGCTACTCACCATGAAGTATCAAGAAAGAGTGAAGTGGGTGCAAAGAGCTGGCAAAGGGTGCAGGGTGTGAGATCCATCTGGGATCAGGACTGGCACTACCTGTTGCTAACACTGCTGGTGAGGAACCACGGCATTCTCACAGAAATCTTTGAATTCCACACTCCCAGCCTTTTTTTTTGCAATTATGAGCAGAAATTGCAGCTCCTACCTGAGGTTGTCTTTTCTCATGCAAAGCAAAGTGAGTAGTGCAAAAACACATCCTTATTCAGAGCATGGGCAGGAGGAAGAGCATGGAGGAACATGGAAAACATCAGGCTGCCCCGATACTCTGGAGACCAGGCTGCTGCATCACCCTGCAAAAGCAGCAAACTTCTGTTCCCATTCCTGCTCTTTTAGGAACTGACAAGGAGTCTCAGCCACCTCATCCTCCTCCTGGCTCTCCCTGAAGCCTTTCTGCCTGCCTTAACTGGCAGAAACACAAACATTTTTTCTTCTGGCTTAGATCCATGAAAAATTAAGGGGAAAAAACCCCAAGCTGTTAATTCTGGTGCTTAATCGGAGTTTTATGGATAGTTCTTATCAGATCAGTTAATGGCATCTTTGCTCACCAGTAAAAGGTTAATAGCCATATCTGCCCAGAATTCATCAGAAATAAAAGCTATCTAATCTCCAGATTAAATATGAAGAAGCCAGCAGATGAGCCCAAAGGTGAATCTGCCAAAGTATAAAAGCCACTTGTGAGCTGCTTCAGGGAAAAGTCTTAAATAAGTGATTGAATGTCAGGGCCTCCATGACCACTGAAGGAGCCCCACACAAACAGTCCCAAGGATTTCCCCCCTTACAATAATACCTGGAAATATTATTGCATCTTGTTTCCCAGGAACTCTGTAGCAATTAACCTCCTTACCCCCCATTCAATGTGCAGATTTACTTGTTCTCTACAGCTCAGTTGACTCACCTGAAATGAGATCCCATCTCATGCTCCAGCTGCCCAGACTGTGACTCCTGTTTCCCTATCATTAGTTATCTTCACCTTAATGAACTCACCCTGCTCAAGACAAAATATCCCCTACCCAGCCCCTTCCAGCTGGATCAGTCTCAAGGAAAGGAATTCTGTTCTCACTCTCCCTCATACCTTTGCTATGTCATGTCAAAAGTGTTTGTTCTATCAGGCATTATTAATAAATCTGGTTTATACTCTAAATCTCCACCTCTTATCTGTCTGTATCATGTGCTTCTCTCCTTGCAGCCTTCTCCTTGCTCTTCCTTGACATTATGCAGCAGAACTGACATTCCTCAGGTACCATTCCCTGTGGGACTCCCACTTTGTGCTCACCTTTGCATGGACTGATGTAGCTCACTACATCCCCAGGGACTCTGCCTGCTGCCTACAGTCACCACGCATGGCTTGACTGTTGTAGTTCTTGGAGGACAGCCTAGAAAAACCTTGGTTTAATTTTTTTAATAAGGCACAATAGTTCCTATTGAATTTCTCCCCTGCAAGCACGCTGGCACAAGCAGGGAAGCAGAGCCAGTACACAAGTTTCACCTCATTACACAACATCGAGCAAAACTGCTTGGATTGGCGTCCATGGAGTCTGTGGTAGGGTTGTGAACTTCACTTCACAATCAGTTCAGCCACAAACATCTTCCACAACACTCACAGCATGCCCTGTTCCTTGGGGAGGCTAATTCTGGGCTTAACTCAGCAATCAGACCTGTAACTCTTATGTCCCCTGGCATAACAACATGAAGCAAGTGGCATAACACCAAGTTCTTAAAGCCTCCCTCCTTCTCCACCTCCTGCTTCTCAGCTCCCCAGTTCTCTTGTTTTTCCTCTCCCCCATTTTCCTGCTTTTATCACAAAATCCTGGACAGGAACAATGCTGTGTATAAGCATTTCACATTTACTTCATACTTAAGGACAGGTTTTAGATGAAGTACCCCTGCAAGCTTTACTACGGTGGTCAAGAAAAGCATGTCTTGGCTCCTTGCAATCCCCAAACCTGCGTTTTTCTACTTACAACTCTCACACACACATTCTCCACACGACAGATGAATTCCCACTGAAGACTTTAAAGTCTTCAGTAAAGGACAAAACATAAAAATAATGGAGAGAAGCCCTGAACAAGGCAAGGACAAATGATATCAAGAGCTGCACAAGAAATCTGTCATCTTATCAACCATAAAAGATAATAGAGGTTTTATTCATTCTGAAAGTAAACATTAAAGACATTATTGCAGCACCTGAACAGTGTACGCAGTGCAGTGTGCACAGAACTACTGGTTTATGGCACTTGGAATAAAATAAGATTGCAGCAATACAGGGAATGCTTTTAAAGGAACGATTTTAAGCACCATGACCATGGGGTTTGCTTGCTGGCATCAACAGATCCTGAGAGAGGCAACAGAACTGAGGTCACAAACATAAAATTATGCCACATGGAACAAAAAAATTGACTTTAAAGACATTAGTCCTGTCCCCACACCAGCTCATCACTACGGCAGTGTATTGATGAGGAAGGACTCTGCCTTAATCACAGCAGTGATTTCATATGACACTAGGGCTCACCTATCAAACTGGGGCCTCAATTTTACAGTGTAAGGGGCTTCACTTAGCAAAGCAGAATTTGGACAATTTTAGTGTTAAGTTCATCAGTTTGGGCAACTGTCAATTAAGGCACCCACAGGAGTTGCTCTGATGATCCTTGTGGGTCCCCTCCAACTTGGGATATATTCTATTTGCACCACAGTATTCTCAGATCATCTGTTACTTCTCAAGAGCACCCCTGAGATCCCAAGCTGAGCTGCAGATAGGCAGGACATGCCACTGGCACTCCTACACTTAATTGACTAGATCCTCTCCCTAGAACACCTCTAGCTTGCAAAACTAAATCTGGTTCAGTCAATAAGGAGGCAATAGCACTCCTGTGCTAAACCACCCCTCTCCATAAGGATTTCTGTGGGAGCTTGGTCTGGCATGTGACATGTGTAGGATTATTGGCAACATGCTGATCCAGAGCATGGATCTTCCTCCTCAGCAGCATTATGTTGGGTATCTCTGCTTCAGTCTGGCTCTGCAGGCTCCAGTCTGTGCCTCACCCACATAACAGCTCATCTGCTGCACACTGCAGTACTCAGAGGGGAACATGTTTGGCAATTAGACCAGAACTTGGTCTTCTCTGCCCACTAAAAGCATGTCACAGAGCCTTTTCCAAACCCCAAACCACTAACCAGCCTTGCAAATGGCCCACAACAGCCTGGTTGGCTTTGGGGCCTCTTGGGTTTTCTCTGGCAGATGAGCCAACACAAGCTGGAGAAGGCAATCACATCTTCAAATCAAGTTCCTCCTGTAGTCAGGGCCATGATTTCCAACAATTTGACATTTAAAAGTTACTAAGGACAAACAGGGTGCTTCTCCCACACTAATCTGTTCTTTGAGGGAAGAATAAAGAGCAGTCTTCAGGTGGACAAGGCTGTGCTGGCCAATTCCTTGTTGCTAAGTTGCTGCTCAGTGTTTTGAAGGGGACAGGGGAGCATCTTGGAAGTGATTGTAGTCATGTTTTGAGTCCCAGATTTCTATCCACCTAGGAAAGAACAAACAGTTAGAACCTTTGAGGGCATACTGAGATGTTGCTGAATTAAGTGAAATTTAAAGTTTCAAAGGAACAGAACAAAATGACCCTGCCAAGAGCTGTTGCATTTTTACTACAAACCCCAGCACATTCCCTCTCCCAGAACAAACCAGGACATTTGTTTTCTATTACAACACAACTTTTGCTTTAATTATGAAAGAAATGTCAGGAAGAGAAATTGCTGAGAGAGCTCCATCTCCTCCATAAAGAAGGACTTTCAAATTTAACTCCAGATTTTGGATTCCACTGAGGGTGGAGTGAAACTTTGAAGCACTTTGAATATTGGCAGCTACATTACTCAGGCTGCAGGTTTATCCCTAGGACTCAGGCTCCAGAAGAAATTACCTGCACCTCTGTTTAATGGGGTACAAACAGCCTCTCATAAGCATAATTGAAAATATGCCTTAAAAACTCTCTCTCCACAGAATAAATGATTTCCATATGACATTTCATAGGTCAAACTGTAGAAATATGAAATAAATTACCCAAGGATAGCTGCTGGAATAAGAAGGACTATGGCCCCAAAGAGAAATGGGAATCCCCTCATAAAGTGCAAGGTGGCAGGGTAGAGAGAGTTGAACACTCCTGTAGCCACAAGGGAACACAGTCCTTGCACACAGGCAACAGAAGCAAAGAGAACACCTGGCAAAGAGAGATAAGAGGTTAATGGTGAGATAGACAATAAATGGCTTTAGCATATCACCTCCAGTGGGGTTCTGTCAATCTTTCTGAGGGTTTGCACTTCCCACCAGAAAACTGGTATGTGAATATCAAGGGTGGTAAGCTGGGACACAGGGCTGGCCTGGCAGGTCAAACCTGTCCAGTTTGCTTTTCTGCAGCCAGGACCATCTCACCAACCTGCAGAATTGGTGCCACCAGAGTTGACCAGGGATATTATCTATCAGCTGGATTGTAAATGCCTCAGACCACGGCTATACAGATCTGTTTACTGAGCAGCATATCTTATCACTTGTTAAACATTAAGTACAGAAGAAGTCTGCAATTTATAGATTTAACATCATAAATCCCATGTCAAGTATGTGTCATCTTAATTCTAAAATAAGGAACATGAATCGGGCAAAATCACCTCCTCCCTGTCTGCCTCAGAGATATTCCTATACCATGTTTCACAAGTGCAAACTCTCCAAATACAGTACTGGACAAAAGGCAAATATGCTCCTCCTACAGGTTATCCATGATCTTTCACCATGGTCAATGATACAACTCTTCAACAATGCCAGGTTCTTCCCACTGTTACTGATCTACAGAGAAAAGTTATGGTCAGGAGAATCACTCTTTTCTCCTCATTACATAATCCCTTTTAAATCTCGACCATTATAAACATTTTGTAGATGAACAGATAGATGAATGAACTATTCCTGCAAATACTTTTCATCCTGCTTTTCTTCAAGTCTAAATCAATGAATGACCCTGGACCTGAAGGTGAGTGCAGGGACACAGGAGTCCAGAGGAGCCAGGGAGGTCCTAACTTCTCCAAACAGTTTGGTTTTAATGTTCCAAGAAGACAGTGTTTCAGGACTTGGCTTAAGCCCACCAGCTAACTCCTTACCCTGTTCCGTCTCGCTGACCAGCTTGGAAAGCTTGGATCTGATGACTGGAGTGGCTGCCATGGAAAGGAACAGAATCCCATAACCTGTGAGCAACATACAGCACATTAGGGAAAGCTCAGCTGAAACCTAAAGTCTCCAAATTCAGTCCCAGAGATCTCCAGCTGTGGGCACTTTCTCTCTGCTATATTTAGAACAATTCAGCCTCCTGGATTCCATAGTGCACTTTAGTCTGTGTCTGTAGTGTAACACAGACATACACAATATTCCAGGAACTACATGGACGCACTTTCAACTTTAGAGTTTGGCCAAACTCTTGCTAACCCTGTTAGCAAGGCACAGCTTTGTTGGTGCACAAGGCAGAACTTCCAGAAGCACCCTGGTCTCCTGCATCTACCAGCACCTCCACACTGAGCCTGAGATTTAAGAATTCAGCATCACCTGTAAACATCAGTGGTGTTGTGGTAGCGAGAGAAATCACAACAAGCCCAGCAGTGTTGGAGACCAGTCCTATCTCTGCCACCCAGGTGTCTTCAAGGCAGAGCTGCAGCAGCCGCAGCCCTGCCAGGCTGCTCAGGTAAGCCAGGTAACTAGCAGCAGAGCCATACCCGATGAGGTCAGAAGCCCAGCAGAGAGGGAAGCCAAGCTCATATAAAACAAAAAGGTCCTTGGCTCCAAAATGCACTGTGACAAGAAGAAAAAAAGCCAGGGAGTAAAGAGCCAGCTTCCACCTGGAGCTCCGGTGCTCTGGCGCCGTGTACAGCCTGTACACAGCCTTGTAATGGCTGAGCGTGAACAGCTTGGCCGGTTTCGTCTGCTTCACCGACTCCCGAAGGCAGAAAGCAGCATAGAGAGTGGCAGCAAGGCTGGCAGCAAAGGCGAGCCAGAAGGGGTTGATGTAGCCCTGGGCCTTGCGCCACTGGCCGCCGCCGATGCTGGCCAGCATGCCCGCAGTGCCCAGGCACGCCTCGAGGATGGCGACCCGGAACGTCCGAGTGCGCTTGTCGCTGGTGTCGGCCACATAGGCAAAGCAGCTGGCCAGGATCAGGCTGTAGTCTCCCGTGAGGCCACTCACAAGGCGTCCCAGGAGCAAGAAGGCGACGTGCAGCTCCAGGTACATGACGAGCAGGTAGATGGCCGTCTGCAGGGCCATGCCCGCTGCCGGCAGGATGAGCGCCGGGCGCCGGCCCACGCTGTCACTCCATGGTCCAAAGAGAGTCACGGAGAAGAGACAGGCGAAGAAGCCTCCCAGGTTGATGTAGAGGTTCCAGTGAGAGACCAGGGCTTCCACCTCCTGCAAGCCAAACAGGCAGCTGAGGACCCTCAAGAGCACCCAGTACCACCTTGTGTTCCCTGCTCCCCTCGCTCTCCCCAAGCTCCCCTTCCTCTCCAGGCTCCCTGCTCCCCTTGGGGGACTCCCTACTCACCCTGGACTCTGAGCTACCCTCTCCCCCTGCTTCTTCCCAATCCCTGGGGGTCCCTGCTCCATTCGGGCTCCCCGCTTCCCCATGAGCTCCCCGCTGCCCCGGACTCCCAATCTACCCATGACTTCCCTTTCACTCCCGTGACTCCGCTTTCCCCTCCGTGACTCCCCCTTCTCCTCCCCGCTCCCCCCGAGTTTCCCATCTACCCTCGACGCTCCCCTCTNCGGGCCGGGACAGGCTCCGCTCCGCCCGGGACGGGCCCCCGCGCTCCGCTCCGCCCCGCGGGAACCGGGGGAGCCGGGGCAGCGCGGGGGGTTCCTGCGGAACGAGGTGGGATCGCTCGGCGCTGGCGCTGCGAGAGGCTGCGCGCTGCCTGCCGTGTGCGGTTCGGTAGAACGGTGCGGTTGTTGAGGTGGGAAAAGCCGCCACTAAAGCGTGTCCCCAGGTGGCCTGTCCACAGGGGTTTTGGATCTCTCCAGGGATGGGGACTCCACCGCTGCCCTGGGCTCGACGACGCTGTCCGTGAAGGATTTTTCCCTAATGTTCAATCTAATTTCCCCATGAAATTTTGTGCTGTTTGTGGGGTTTGTACTGTTCCCCCAGGTCCTGAGAGAAGAGAACGGCCCCTGCCCCTCCGGTCCCTCCATGAGGAAGCTGCAGAGCGCGATGAAGGCTCCCCTCGATCTCCTCCAGGCTGAACAGAACGAGAGACCTCAGTCACCCTTTATGTGGCTTCCCCTCATGTTCAGCTGTCAACCAGCACCCTCAGGTCCTTTTCCAACCACTTACAAGCCACTCTGCCCCAAGCCTGATGGTTGAAGAAATTTCAACTTAAAATTCTGTTTTTAATTCTCTCCAAACAAAGCAAAAGTAAACATTTTAAGTGGAGTAGGACCTGTGAAATGTTGCAGTTAGAGATATGTGATCACTTCTAATAATTCGCATCACACTGGAAAATCGTTCTTTTTATAAAGAACAAAATAACTTATAAACTCAGTTAATAGAAGAGGCCTTGGCTGTGCTGTTTAGTTTCTTGCAAGGTTTGGTCTGCCTCAAAGAGCAGATCAGCAAGCAAAGGCCAAGTTGCTCTTTAAATTCAAAAAACACCATTTAGAGTATTAGATTAACCCGTTTATATAAACTGGAGTAGTTCCAAACTAATGTAAATTGGCATTGCTCCTTCAACACCACCGAGGGAGTGTTCATGGGCCACAGGCAAAGCCTGAACACGACATANCGGCGCCCAGCCGGTCCCACAGGTACTGGGTGGCCAGCGGGCCCTGCATGCCCACGGACACGGTGGCCAGGAACAGCAGCGGCTCGGCCGCGGGCAGCGGCGGCCGGCGGCGGGCGGGGG
>VYZS01089199.1:4619-15714 GCA_013400695.1 Neodrepanis coruscans | reverse complement strand
TTTATGTGGCTTCCCCTCATGTTCAGCTGTCAACCAGCACCCTCAGGTCCTTTTCCAACCACTTACAAGCCACTCTGCCCCAAGCCTGATGGTTGAAGAAATTTCAACTTAAAATTCTGTTTTTAATTCTCTCCAAACAAAGCAAAAGTAAACATTTTAAGTGGAGTAGGACCTGTGAAATGTTGCAGTTAGAGATATGTGATCACTTCTAATAATTCGCATCACACTGGAAAATCGTTCTTTTTATAAAGAACAAAATAACTTATAAACTCAGTTAATAGAAGAGGCCTTGGCTGTGCTGTTTAGTTTCTTGCAAGGTTTGGTCTGCCTCAAAGAGCAGATCAGCAAGCAAAGGCCAAGTTGCTCTTTAAATTCAAAAAAACCATTTAGAGTATTAGATTAACCCGTTTATATAAACTGGAGTAGTTCCAAACTAATGTAAATTGGCATTGCTCCTTCAACACCACCGAGGGAGTGTTCATGGGCCACAGGCAAAGCCTGAACACGACATAAAACATTTGTTTTGCAGTAACACACTTAGAGAGCTCGTTTACAGCTTGTTTGAAAGCATTGTGAATCATGTGGCAGTGGAAACCATTGCTGTGGATGTGTTGCTTCTGAAGAACAGGCACAGTTCATCAGCTGAGACCCTTCCACGTTGTTATTTACACTCCAGAGATGAGGCTGCAGCTGGAGATCAGTCTTCGTGTTACAGAAAAAACGTGTTCTTTTAGATTTTCATTGCAACCTTAAGGCATAAGAGTAAAAAGGAGGAAAAGAAACCCTTTGCTGTTGGCTGATTTTGTTGTTACACTTTTTCAGACACTAATTAAACATTAAATGGATGCAAAATGCGGGGGAATACAATTAATTTGAAAGCTCCTTCTCATTCTTTTTGTACCAAGAGCGAAATGCTAATGCTCAAGGTTGGCATTAAATATCATGATGCTGTTTGTTGTGAGCAATATGCCCAAGCTGAGCTTGTAGGAGAGCTGTGAGTTTGCAGTTCTGGCAACTGAAACCCCACTGGTTTTCCATTGTAGGCATGTTGTTGAAAGAAAACAAGCCCTGGCAGAAAAGGGATGAGAGGGAGAAACAGCAGAAGCTTTTTGTGGTGCTGACATCAGATGACCTAATGTCTGTGCTTCCCTTTTTCTCTCTCTGCTTGAGTAAGCTATAAACAGACAATTTATACCAATAAAATGGAAATGTTATCACCATTAGCTGAGAGATGCACAAAGTGATGTCCTGTAGCCAAGTCTTTCCCAATCCACTAAGATCTAAGATAAGGACTGTCATTCCCTTTCTGGGTGGAGATTTGATGTGGCACCTGCTGACAGGACCTCTGCCCAGTGGATCTTGCTACACAAAGTGAATTTCTCCACAAACACAACGTTTATATAACATTTTGCATCGATGTTTCTAGTCTTTATATTTGAGTATTACAGATACAGATGTAGTTTTCAGTGTTCTACATATTTTCAACTTGTTTTGGAGGGAGCAGTTTCTCTTTTTTATAGGAGGATAACAGTACCTATTCAAAGAAGGCGTTACTGAGGACCAAACCATTAATAATTTTTAAAAAAACAGATTATTTCAGGATGCTTTTAGTAAACCTACTTGGTCTACAAGGAGATAATTCTGTCTTAGATTTCCTAAATCTTCCTTTCAGGAAGATTGTTTTAAGAAAGTTCCTGGTCTTTTGCTGTCCCCTCCCTTCTTTGTTCTCCTCCTTCTTTCTCCGATTACAGTTCCAAAAACAACACCCAATCTCCTGAGGTCAATGGTTAATATTCCCCAGTGTTTATATAATCTCCAGCAGCAGATCTCAGGCCTTTCAGCACTGGGCTAGCTCCAGCACCATGGGTCGCTTCATCCAGGTACTCCTGGCCTACAAGAAATACCTCATTATAATCTTAGTACCCCTGTTTTCTCTTGCTCTGCCTCTGGCTGTGCCTTCCAAGGTAAGAATTTTTTTAATTCATTTTGAAAGCCAAACCTCCACATCTCAGAGCTGCTCCTTTTAAGTGAAAGAGTGAAGAGAACATACAGATTCTTTTTCAGAGGATGTTAGTTTATTGTTTGAAGATCTCTTTTTTCCCTTTTTCCTAGTAGACCCCTATGGATATTGGGACAATATAAAAGCAATGGTACATGAATAGATACCTCTGTAATTGCATCTTCTAGAACAACACTCAGTGACATGTGATTTTGTGACTTTTGCTTTTCATCTGAGTGATTTAGCAAAGGGCTTTCTATGCTGAAGATTTTACATGCAAACCTAAATTGTAATCTAAAGCTCAATTTTAAATCCCCTTCTAATTTTCTAACAGTTTCCAGTCCATGTCTTCTTTTCTTTTACCCTTGTTGTCGTTGCTACGCAGAAGAGGCATTTTTGTTGCTCAGATGGACAAGGCATTCTGATGCATAAGGAAAAATAATACATACTTCGCTCGTGGTTTAGCATATTTCTGTAAGAATCTTCCCAAACAAAGATTTTAAATTTAAAATGCCAAGTTTTGGAAGACGTCTTGCTTAGGTTTCCTTCAGAAAAAGTTAACTACAAGGAGCGGTAGTAGTGGGGCAGGTATTTCTGGGACATGAATCATTTTGATCACTGATCTGGGACACTGATCATTTAAACAGAGCACTGTGAGCCAGCAGCCTGCCAGCCTTCTGCTGCTTCTTCACTCTGGTGTTTCTCTCACTCCTAATCTCTTCATGCAGAAAGATCTAATCTCTGGCCTTCAGGTCTCTTATTACAGCCCCAGGACTATGAAATAGCTCATCCCAATCTACCTCTCCTGTTGCTGTGCTTTGGTCTTCAAGTCATAGCTCTTTGCTCTGGTCTGCTTTTGCCTGTCTCCTGATCCCTTCTGACTCCCAAGTTATACTCTCCTTCTCCAAGCTTCTTTCTCCACTTCACCAACTCTTCTTCTCTGCCTGTCCCGAAACTCGCTCTTCCTCATAGCTCTGAGTGTTATCAGACTTTGGATCTCTGACCAGGGGACTGTGAGCGAGAATGATAGACTGGCACTGGATGGAGTGAGATGTGATAACTGATTAGGTGTGGCCCCTTTTTCCCTCACTGTGCAAATACAATAGCTTAAATTATTACTTAAGATAACCCTAACCCTTACTAATAAGAAAACCAGAAAATGTTCTGAGGAGCCAGAGAGAGATTATTTATTTTTTTTGTCCTGAGGCCAGGAGTTCAAGTTCACTTACTGGAGACATTGCTACATGCAATAAGTCCTTGGTGTTACCTGTAGAATTATTTGGCAGTCTTTGCTCAGTTCCTCTTTTAAAATTACTCTCTCTGGTTTCAGTGTGGTTTCTAACAACACAAGGATTTAAAATATCCTGAACTTTTTCCTTTGCAATCTGAAAGAAGATTTTTTTTGAGTTGGAATTGTGCACTGTGGCACTGCTGAGCAGGAAAAGCTGGTGCCTTCACATGCAGCGGTGTGAGCAGGCAGCTCATGGGGTGGAATTTCACATTTTTCTATTCTGTTGAGCTATTAACCTGCTCTATAATGACATAGCACTGGACACCAAACTATTATAATTGAGAGCAAACTATGCTAAAAATTTTGCTTAAAGACAGACATGTCCTTAGAGGACATTGTAAAGAGCCTTTTCCCCACTTTTACTGAGAGCCTGTTCACAGCAGGATGGAAGACAATAACACTGTGCCTATGAGAGTCTCAAAACCCTGCAAGGGTCTCTCAAAAGGCACCCACCAGTGTCTTTTAACAACAAGAAGGGATAAACAGGATGATCAAAATGAAAATTTTCTTTCAGTACTTAATGGGATGGATAATTAAGGTTCTCACTGCTCTCATTCAAAAATGAGACTCAAAATGGCATATTTTCATCTCTGCATGAACCTCTTTCAGATTTGCTCTTCAAAACTGGTTGCTTTGGTAATTCACCACCTAGATCCACCATCTTCTTATTTCTTCCAGGCTACTCATCTCCCTCTTCATCCGCTTCGCCAGCTCTATAACTTCCACACCATGTTCTGAAGTATTGAGCATGTTCTAAAGCATCACTAACTCAATCCTGCCAGGCATTATTCCAATTTCTTGATTTAATCCTCTGTAAACCAATCTCGCTAAGCATCACTACAATTTCATTCATACTGTACAGTATATTTTAGTGGACATCTTTTATCCAAGACCAAACAACCACATTTTGCTTCCTTTGGATTTGCTGGATGTTACCCATTATTGTGCGAGTTGCAAAATGGGGAAGACACCAAAACCTGCAATATTACTTCTTCCTGATTTCTTCCACAGCCCAACCATATGAAAATATGTTGTGAGAAGTAATTCTGAATCTTTTCAGTGTATAGGGACTGACTTAGAGGTTTTTATATAGAATTTGTAGCAGTTGTCCAAAGCAGAACTAAATAAATGTTTTCTCAGAAAAGGAATAACATGAAATGGGGGGGTCATACTTCCATCAAACAAGAAAGACAAAGTCAGTGAAAGCTGAAATGACCTGTCCATCTGTGAGCCTTTCAAAGTCTCTACTGAGCTAAAAATCCAATAAAAAGTTACAGAAGTATTTACAATACAAGGAATCTAAGCTGTTGAAATTAGTTGGGGTTCACCTGTGCCATATCTTGAAACACGTGGAGAAAGGTCAAGAAGCCTTGACTGGATTAGTAACTATTCCTGCAACTCAAGAACATAAATACACTATCAGCACAATCAAGGATCCTGTGCAGGAACTGCCAATCCCTTATCATGAAAGGTTCAAAGTCATCCATTTGTTTCTTTTCCTAAGTTACTGTTTTTTCTCCTGCTGGAAGCCTCATCTTCTCCTCAGAGTTCTGATAAGGTTGTTGAACAGTTTGTCATTTGATTAGGACCTGCATGGGTCAGAGAACAGACAGAGAGGAGGAGAGGAAATACCCTTTTCTCTAATCCCTTTATCAGGCAGTGAATGTAATAATGGGCCTTTGCCTTCTGGAAGCCTGAGTGCCATGTACAGTGTGTTCTGATTGTGTGTCCCTTTTCACTGCCAGGAGGCTGAATGTGGTTTTGTCATCATAGTGATGGCAATTTTCTGGTGCACAGAAGCCCTGCCATTGGCTGTCACAGCTCTCCTGCCCGTTCTGCTGTTCCCACTAATGAATATCATGGATTCAACAAAAGTAAGAGATCTTACTCCATACACGTTGGCCTATGTATTAATTGGTCAGTTTATTTTAGTCTGGGATTATTTCCCAGAAATATTAATATTTGTATTTATGGTTTATTATTATTATTGCACTGTTGTTACGTAGGCAATTGGCTGTCCTCTCCGTGGAATAGACCTTGCACCAGCCCAGAGTGAGCTCTGGGTGGAGCTGCTAATCTGAAATCAAAGCAAATTCACTGTTCAGATGCAATCCATAGTTACTCCGTGCTGGTGTCTTGGGAACAACCTCTCTCAGAAAATGCCTTCTCTCTTGGCTTCTTGTAACTGTTTCCTCTCCCTTGTCCCACACAACAGGTGTGTCAGGAATATTTAAAGGACACCAATATGCTTTTTATCGGGGGACTGCTGATGGCTATTGCCATTGAGAACTGGAATGTTCACAAGCGCGTGGCCCTGTGTGTCTTGCGTCTCACTGGTGTCAGGCCAGCCCTGTGAGTAACAGGCATGAAAATGATGTGGAATAAAGGACTTTATGGCATTAGTTCCCATCTCCTATGTGAATCTGCAAATCATACCCTACAAATTCCTTTCTACCATCTATAGTGCCTGAGTAAACCTTGCAGATGGGGGTCCTTTGACATGTTACAGACCTAGTGCATCTTTTTCTGCATCCCAAATGGCTTTAGGTGGAGAAAAGCAACAAGAGAGTCAATGCTGCAAAGACAAGGGTGCTAATTGTTAGGCTTGGCCAGGAGCACAGCTTCAGTCAGGAAAGACCACAGCTGAAACAAAGAAAACATGGACTCTCTGGCTGCTGAACTGACTGCAAAGAGAAGAGAAAATATGAGGATGCTTGTTTTGAAAACAACAAGCATTTTCCAGACTAGAACTCTAAGCTATGCAGAGGCTACATCACCCTATCTAATCTGTCTCAGCTCATAAGAAGAGGGAATACGGAAGGAAATTACAAAGCAATAGAATAAAAATGCATACAAGATAAACTCCTTTTCATCTCATATATAATCTACATCTCATCTGAAGAATAATTTTGAGACAAATAACATAGTAATACTGAAACGAGGATTAGAATTTTAGATGAGTAAGAAGAGTCTTAAATTATAGAGGTGGGAGAAAATTACAAAAAAATAGAGATCATCTTCCTTATGGCTTAAACTGATTGCCATTTGGGATCAAATTCATCTTGCGATTCCTCTTCAAAATATACTATAATGCTTTAATATATGTTATTGAGATGGGATGTCTTCCTCAGAAACATGCAGAATAAGCAGGATCTGCCTAGATAAACTGTTTGCTCCAAGCTACCAGCTTCCACTTTCCTAGTCATAAGAATGTAAAAAATTGGTGGAAATTGCAAAAAGAAAAAATAATGTTAAATTTCACCGTGTTGTTCATGAAGTAGATCAGAGTAAGAGGAAGTGCTGAGTGGGAGTTGCTGAGCATTTTCCAAGCCCAGCATTTGTAATTGAATCTTTGCAAGAAAAATAGAGCGTTCCAGTGCTGAGATCTTTTCCAAACCTTCTCATTCCAGACTTTTGATGGGTTTCATGGTCGTGACTGCCTTCCTGTCCATGTGGATCAGCAACACGGCCACCACTGCCATGATGGTCCCCATAGCACAGGCAGTGCTGGACCAGTTGCACGAATCAGAATTGTCCAGTGCTGCTGGACAAACATCTGAAAACGTGAACAAAGCCTTTGAGCTGCAGGAAGAGTCAACCACACCTGTTGACTCCAAAGAAATAAAGGAAGAAGGTGAGTGGGTTATGGGTAGTTTTCGTGGAGATGAAGGATGACCTGATCCTTTCTTCACTGTCATAAGTTGTTAGTAAATTATAAAGAACATACATAAAACATCCTGACAGCATCTCACAGCACTGGTGAGGGTTTTCCATGAACCACACAAACCCACAATAAGTTCTACTGACTTGACTGAAGTTAGAAATCGATCAAAAATACGAAGACATGATAACTAATAAATAAACCAACAAAAAGTAAAAATTCTCCATTAGCTGAAGATCTTTCATTAGGCTTGATATTTACCTGTATATTTATGTTAATTCAATTATTGTGTACTGTGTAACTTGTCAGATAATATGGAATTCCCAGGGGAAAATTTCTGGCCGATTTCAAGCCAGAATGTTAGGGATTAAAGTGATCTTTCTAATCCAAAGCTACAAAACAAGCAACAATATCTCTTTACCAGCTGTCTTGCCCTCTCCTCATCTTTGAGAAGACTCCAGCATTTCTGAAAACGAATCTTAGTGCCAGCAGTCTGCTGGTGCAGAATGAGTTCCCTGTTGTAATGCCCTGAATTTTTACCTCTCTCCCTTCCACATGCAATTCAGACATCTCCCTAGTTCACCAAGCAGTGTCAGCAGTATGGGCAGAAGATCAAAAGTTTAACAATGCCAGCCTTAGAATGAGAAAATTTGATCCCTTCAACTCTGAGTCCATTGTGTTCTAACCTTGAAATACTGAGCTGTAAAGGCACAATACCTAGTCCTGTCCAACCAAGCTTTTGCATCTGTTTTGTTCCTTGGGATCTAGGTGGTAGTCATGTCCTGACAGTCGAGGAAGACAGAAAGAGAAATGAAGATCTAGAGAAGGATCATAAGAAATTCTCCAAAGGAATGTCTCTCTGTATTTGTTACTCAGCCAGTATTGGAGGGATTGCAACTCTGACTGGGACAACACCAAATCTGATACTGCAAGGACAAGTTAAGGCGTAAGTCCGGTTGGATGTGGGATTACACACTCACTAAACTCCATCATTATGTACATCATTATGTACAGCTGACTTCCAGGCAGCACAGAGAAGGAAAATATCAATTTGGTAACTCTGCCGAAAAGTGAGCTTCTCTTCCTTAATGGTCCTCAAAGTACCTCCCTTTTTCTGATTCATTAAGTAAATAGAGAAGAGAATGTGGAATTTTAGATGCTAACAGCCACCTGCATTTTACAGGCTCTTTCCTGAGAGTGGCAATGTCATCAACTTTGCCTCCTGGTTCTCCTTTGGCTTCCCCACCATGGTTGTGTTACTGCTTTTGGCATGGATTTGGCTACAGATACTGTACTTGGGCTTTAAGTGAGTACTGATGGGCCTGTGACCAAGGACTCATTGCACTGGTGTAAGACAAATGATCCTTTTATTGATGAGGAAAGCCACACAAATGATAAATTCCACACATATAACAGAGACAAGCAGAACAACACAATCAGTGTCTGTTAAACTTCTGCAACCTTTTCTCTGAGAAATCTGATCAAATCCCAGCTAAATATACTCTGTAGATGAAAACAGGAATTTCTAACAGCATGTAACCTGTTCTGTGGCAGTGCTGTCATGTCATAAGAGATTGCTGTGCTTCAAAGCAGGAAATTGATTTCTACATTGAGCTGGTAAGTGCCTTTGTGATGAGAGTTGCTTGTTGCTTCAGACCTAGAGGATTAGTATTATGCTGGTTCCAATGCTAATCACCCCACATAACCAGCTTGCATTACATACCTGTTTAATACTTAGCCTATCACATTTATATTATACATTATGTATTTATATTTTATATGGAAAGAGTTCTGTAATACTGGAAATGGTCCTTTCATCTTCAAATTCCTCTTTTAAAGTTCTAATTTTCTGTCATTTTAAAAAGCTTGGCAATTCTTTACTTTCTAGTGATCATATAGTCTTGTTAATCACACTAACATTAACCTGGTCTAGTGGAAGGTGTCACTGCCCATGGCAGGGAGTTGGAATGAGATGGTGTTTAAGGTCCCTTCCAACTCAAAACAGTCTGTGATTCTATAATTTTTTTCTCCCATATGCTCAGATGGCACAAATTTTTTATGTTTAAATCACAAGGTTTTAGGGGCAAGAAACTTCTTTCTGTTCATCTTGGGAAGCCATGGTACAATGCAGTTACTACCCATCATGACTGCTATGATTATAATATATTTAATTTCAATATTCATATATCTAAAAGACATGATGACTGAGTATAAAATTTTAATTCTTAACTCTGAGGATATCTGGAAAATTTCTGTGATATTTCTTGTCTATATTCTTATAGTTTTAAGAAGAATTTTGGTTGTGCTGCAAGTCCCTCCGCCAAGGCTAGGGAGCAAGAAGCCTATGCCATTATCAAGGAAGAGAGCAGGAAAATGGGCAAAATGAAATTTGCAGAAATAGCAGTTTTGGTCCTCTTCACACTCCTGGTACTGCTCTGGTTTACAAGAGAACCTGGGTTCATACCAGGTTGGGCAACAGTTCTTTTCAACAAAAATGGTGAAAGGTGCTACCACTTCTTACCCTCACTTTGAATAAAATGAAGTAGGCTGGATTTATCAAAATGAAAACACTGAATATCTGACTGGTCTATTGCAGCTATGTCACTGATGCTACAGTTGCCATCTTCTTTTCAATTTTGTTGTTCATCATCCCTTCTGGCTTTTCCAACAATAGCAGAGAAGAAACAGGTGAGTTTACTGAAGCATCAAAAATCAACAGTCAGAATAGGTGCACGGGAAGTTTTACATTTGAGGTTTAAAAAGGAAATCTCAAACATTAAATAAGATTTCAAACTGCTTTTCCTGCATAGCTACAGCTTTGCGTTCAGGTTAGGCAAGGCACATATCATGTAAAAGTTCTCTGTTTCTCATAATTTAAGTAGGAAGCTCTTACTCCTTCCTGCCTCTAGTATACACGTATGTAAAATCTCCTGAGGTTGGAGTCTTCAGCAGAAAATACACGACTTAAATAAACACAGTTCTGCAGATCTGTTGCCACACTTTCAACTCACCCTTCCTTGCATACTACTGTGTTTTTGGAAGCAGCTATGGATCATTCATTAGTGGTTTTGCAAGTCGAGTTTTAAAATCTTTGTTGATGAGACTGTTAATGTTTGCTTCAGGAGATAATGGCAGATCTTGCTGTCAGAAGCATTTCCTGATGCTCAAACTAAACTCACATACCACCAGGAAGTCCTCCTTTCTTTGGAGAATGTAACATGGCTTACAAAATCTTTTGGGATTTCAGGTGGCACGTCAAAATTCCAGGCACCTCCACCTCTTCTGGACTGGAAAGTAGTTCACCAGAAAATGCCATGGAACATTGTGTTTTTGCTGGGAGGTGGCTTTGCCTTAGCCAAAGGCAGTGAGGTAACACTTACCTGGGATTTATGTCTTCCTGGGCGTTTTCNGGTTAGGTAGTCAACTGACTCCTCTGCAGAGTATCCCTTACCCAGCCATTGCTTTCCTGATGTGTCTCCTTGTTGCTGCCTTCACTGAGTGCACCAGCAACGTGGCCACCACCACCCTCTTTCTCCCTATTCTGGCTTCAATGGTAAGTTCCAACATCCCAAAATATCCTTTATAAGAACAGTTTTCAACTCTTCTCCAAGCCTACATCAGCTCAATTATCAAAACTAACTGTTACACAAAGCCAAGCATCCAATCAGGGATACAAGATTTAAAACATGCACATATGTATGTGTGTGCATATATATACACACACTGTGTTTAGTTGAACCTTTCTAAAATCATTGCTGGTGAAAAGTAAAGGGATTAAATTCATTGGCATATTAGACTTTGCCTTCTGGCCTAAACAACCCCATGAGGTCACTGCCAGCTGTACTTGTTTTTTCCGATTTGTTCTGCATGGAGACAGCAACAGCAGCAGCATTTGCTTCCCTGCAACATTCCATTACTGTATTTCACTCTGACCACTGGCCTTCCACAAGCCTCTGAAGGTGATAGCAGACCTAATTCAGACTTTATGCATTTCCACAGGAGATTCCTGTTGCTGGGTTAGATACAGTTCTGCAGCATGAAAAGCTGGTTCCAGAGAGAAACTGGAATAAGCTCCTCCCATATCTTTTTACTCCAGCAACCCCTAAACTGATCTACTCACCTTTATAGCTTGGGCTACCCTGTC